>JAUYWI010146748.1:0-19723 GCA_034780595.1 Parotoplana pacifica | reverse complement strand
GTTTTTATTTTAAATAATGTTTTTTGCCCCGGTATTACCGACCCAGTTGTTGCCACGATTTAAACAAAATGTCAGTTTTAGATAAAACGCGAGCTAACTATGCGGTCCGATTTCTATGGTTTTAACTGTATGTGTTGCTTAATATCCTTAATCAAAATGAATATTGCCAGTTAGGCTCTCACACCCCCATAAAAGTGTATTTTCAGAAGATATCCAAAACATTTCGATAACAAATTGAAAAACATTTAGGATTTTGTGACTAATTGCTGGTTATATGAACTCCACCGCGATCGTCAAACTCCAAAACAAAGCTAATATCAAAATCACTCCCCCCTCAACGTATCAAAGGACTGTGCGTTGTCATCATGAGAGTTGCAAATAACAAGTTCGCCTGAAAAGGAGAAATTGGCGGAAGAACGTAGGTGAAAAATTCTTCTATAACAGGCCTCTAGAACACCAACCTTGAATAAATAAATGCCAAAATAACATCATCCCTTCAATGGAATTGGCACAATAGCGCTCATTGAAGACTACAAGAAATCCGAAGGTCCGGAGCAGAAAATATCCAGTCATGAACACAACCAGACGATCAAATCAGACAACCAAACCTGAACAGACAGCTCCGTGAAAGACAAAAAAATATGTCGGTATCCTGAGAAGGAAAGGGGTGACAAAGTTGTCTCCGAGGTTAGTAATCATACAGATATCCTTTATTCCAGCTACCAATCAGAGATACAGGTCTTCTTACTTTGAATAGAATAATGACGGTATATTCACCTACTCCTTATTCAAAAACTGACGAAAGGCCCGAACAAACAAAATGACAGAGTGGGCAAGAGCATTCTGAAGATGTGTAAATGACCTCCACCATAAGCGTCCATTTTCCACTGAAATGGCAGACTAGCCTCAAGACTCCGTGGTTATCTTCAAGGCCACTATCAGAGCCTTTCTTACCCCACCAAAATCTAATCATATGAAACTAAAATCCAGGGAAAAACACTCCTACACCATGTGAGTACTGGTCACTGCCCTATCTCAAGCACTTCCTTCTGCAATTCAAATCCAAAGACCATGAAACCTCACAAAAGGAGGTCATATCTTGGACCATATGAACAATATGCTTGACATCAACCCCCAAGTCCCTTATGAAGTCCCTGGTGGTTTAAGACTGACTAAAGTCGGCGGCTAAATAGAGAAAAAGTTAGACCTAAAATCCTAAAATTCTGAACAAACAAATTGAGATTAACTTACGGAGCGGCGGTTGAATTGTCTGCTACAAGGGCTCCAGTCTGATCAGCTTGTTGTTGGGGTATCAGCTTGTCTTTAGTCACATTGGTTACTCGTTTTTTACTGGCAAACATGTCTTCGATTTTCTGGTCCAAATCCATGCCAGCGTCCTCATCATCTGATTCATTGAGACCCATTGCTGCCTTTTGGAAGCGCCTACGTTCACTGGACAATTGGGACTCAGCTTCATCAAACTGGAAACCTTTGCCTCCAAACCCAGAATGAACCTTGACCCTTTTTCCTTCCTGTAAAATAATAATATTGTTAAATAACACCTTGTCTATAGAGTATCGCTGAAGAGCATTAATGGTTCAAAAGAAAAACACAAATTAGCGACCTAAGTTTCGGTTTATTTAATACCTTAAATATCGCGACCCACATGTCTAGCTATCGTATCTCAAGATTTGCAACTTTTCAGCATCGACATTTTAAAAAATGATGTTTTTTGATTAAATGCTGTAAGAGCTTATTATAAACGTTTGACAAGTTTTATAACTCGCTCAATATTAAAGCTAGAGATCCAATATTTTGACAAAATATAGTTAAGTTTATTAGTATTTGATATATAAAAAAATCCAGGGATGCGATAGTTTGACATGTGGGTCGCGATATTTACCTCTATCTTTATATTTATAGGGTATCAATACTCAAAAACAATATTAGAGACTTGACTAACACTATTAAAGATATGACTTTAGACAAAGAAAGGTAAGTATACTTACATTAATACAGTAGGTCTATAGTACTATTAAAAATTTCTTATCATCATCATTTATTTTTAAAAAGGTCGGTTTATTTCCCTTCAACAGGGAGTCGCCGACCCTCATTCTTTCCAACGAGCCACATCAGTTTTCCAGCGCTTTCTATCTTTATGATCTCCAAGCTTCAGTCCAACCTTTCGATATTCTCTCACTGCCATACTTTTCCAGATTCCATGCCATTTTTACACTACTATTCTCTTCCTTTCTCAGGACGTGACCACGCCATCTTAGACAGCTGCGTCTTACTACCTCTACGATGGACTCTCGCAGACCAAGCTTTTCTGAATTCATCTTATCCTGCTCAACATATCTTTCTAACCATTGCCTTTTCTGCTCTTCTTAAGATATTTTCTTTTATTGTAATACATAAATATTGAAATGTTATTAATTTTTTTTTTTGTAGTTTAGAAAATGATCTATTAATTTCTAATAATTTAGTCAAGACTCAAGAAGATCACTTGCAAAATTTGTCTTCTCAATTTGAAGACTTAATAAACAAAAATAAAGGTTAGTAGAGAGAAATATTAAATTCTTTTAATTCAGTTTTTGTTGGGCAAAAAGTGGTCAAAATAATTCGCGAATGTACGGTATAATTTCATGCCATATAAAGAGTAACATTGCACTATACCACTCTGAATCTGAAGTTGTAGTACACAAACTGCCTGTGATGTAGTAAATGAATGAAATTTAAAAATTGACTTTTGGGATTTCTATCATTTACCATTATTTATTGAAACGGTATTATTTAGATAACAAAAAATATTAATTTCAGCGCTTGTTAGTATTTCCAAATATATTTGTATAGAGGCTACATGTTAAAAGGCTTTATTAAAAATCCACTTCATACCAGTATTTCTCAAAATACTAGTCAACACTGGCTATAGCATTCTAATGCACTTCTAAAAACAATAGTTTAACTTCTTTATAGAACTTTCTAAAATATGCTGTGCTCTTGAAAATGAAGTATTGGAACAACGTGGATTGTGCAAGTTTGTAGAGGACGAATCCACTTATATGTCTGTGGATTTATCCATTTTACAAAAACAAAAAGGTGATATCGAGTCAGAAAATGTGCTACTACGATTGGAAAAGAACGTTGCTATTGAACATTTTGAACAGAGAATTCATGATGAACAGTAAGTTGATCTTTTGAGTTGTGAGTTGTGACCCTTCCTTGACTTCAGGAGAGAATATCACCATCCCCTAGCACAAAATAGTATTTTCAAATTGCTCAAAAGAAACCAACCTATTTTTAATGTTTTTTGTCAGATAAAATTGACATTTAGCAGTTATTTCTGTTTGGACAATATGGATATAGAAGTCAATATTGTTAATTGGAATAAGATATTTATTTTCCTGTTACATATTATAGAAGGAATTTCGACTCTATTCGTTTAAACCTCCAACAAGATATACGAGCTCTTGAAATTAAATTACAATTTCGTGAAAAATTGGTAACCCAATTGGAGGGTCAAATAACTGAACATATAAATTCAAATCGAAAGTTGGCTTTAAAAATCAAACACAATATAGACGAGGATGACTCTGCTACAGTAAGTATTCTATTTTTATCTAAAATAGTTCATAAAATATATTGTCAAGATCTCCATTTGAATTATACTGACTCGCAATCACAATTTTATCGGAATTGCTAATCTTACGTTTGAAATAAATTAAGTATATTTGGACATCTGTTTATAGATGTAAAAACACAAGTTGTATTTTCCTATTAAATTTTAGGTGTGGAAATGGAGATATTGTGAGATTCTGGAAGAATACCAGCGTTTACTAATAACTTCAAAAGATATATCGATATTGCCGATGCAGAACAACAGCAGTCTAGAAGACAATAAAAATCGTGATTGTATATCTAATGACGAACAAGGTTATAAGAATTATGCTAGTGCTATAGCTGAACATGCATTCCGTGATCGAATCAAAGAATATCAGGAAAAAGTGGACAAGTTGGACAGTGTCGTAGGTTACATTTTAAGTATTGCTATTGAAATTTAGCGTTTTGAATTATGTATGCATTCCGCTGTGTTTTTTCTTTTTTAGAATCAACGAATTGAAAATAATTGGAAGATTGCCGAGAAAGAAGTGAAAGAACTGGATGATTGGATTCAAAAGATAAGATTAGTAAGTAGACATTTTAAAATGATAAAAACTGAAAGTGCCGGTACATCTTGTGGTGTAATTACTTTTTTATCGAACTGTAAACCAAGATTTTAAGATGCATATTTTAAATCCTATTCACACATTTTTGGAACGTGCATTTTTATGTCCAAAATATATCCTGAGCCAATGAAGAAGCTGTCCATGGGGTTAATTGTAAAGAAAAGAAAAAAAGATGGGCACAATGTGTACCTTTCTCTCCCTTGTTTCTGATTTAGACAGAAATTTTCCTTATTTTATCCAACAGTATCTATGGATTATGATACATATAAGATTTTTTAAGAATAGTATGTTAACCCTTTACTGATAACAAGGATATATCACTATCTAGTTCATTCAGTAAAAATTAAACTTTTAAGCTAAGTTTTGTAAATACAGTTTCCTTTCGGATTCTATTATACTCGATAAAAACGATTAATATTATTATAAACTGATCATTTTTGGCACCCAAAGTAGCCCTTTTTACAGAAAATTCATTCCTGAACTCTTATATTATCACAATCACATTATGTGTAACATTTACGGCTTTTTGAAAATAATTTGTTTTCTGACCAGGGTACTTATTGTTTCATATTTGGCATGTCTATTAGTGTGCCAAATAAAAAATCCATGGCTTTATCCAAAGTAAAAAAAATGAGGTCTACTGATTTTAGGCCTAGTCCCGGTCAATTTTTCTGAAATTCAGTTTTAGTGCAGGAAATTATTTACAGCCAGTTAATTATTATAAATATGAATCTGCCCAACTACTATAGTGGCTCTCAGGCAATCAGGAAAGTGAGCTACCTACTAAGTTTTCTAATACATTATTTCTGATGCCTTCCTAATTTTAAATCTCAAATTTGAGCAACATACCTAGCATGTTTTGTTTGAATTTTAGGACTATTTAAGTGATTTTGGACAAAATATCGATACTTTTATCCTAAAAATTGATAATCAATATTTTGTATATGCATGATAGGAAAAGTAGCATAAAAATATATCTCCATGCCATTTCAGGAAAATAATTATTTCAAAAAATATTTTGGATTTGTGTTACTGAGTACTTACCTACACACCAAATTTGAGGTCAATCACACAAACTTTTAATTTTGGCCCTGATGACATATCATCGGATCCAAGCTCGGCCCCATTATTAATTTCTGTCAATGAATCTTTTCAAGGTACCTGTCTACCAAATTTCAACCCAATCCATCAACTGAAAAATAATATTTTAGGGGGTCTTAGACCCCTTCCCGGGAACTATGAGGAATTAATTTTGATAAGATTCACTTTTCAAAAATATCAATTTTATAGACTTGCCTCAGACCAGCAACCAAAAATGTGAGGCATCCATTTTAAATACACTAATAGTTTCTTCGTTCTATTGTACTGTCGAAGGCTTCCCAGATAGTTTTATGTTTGTCTGCAACAAAGATTTTATTCTACTTACCAAATTTGAGCAAGCCAGGATGTTTCCTTTGTACTTTTTGACCAAAAAACAATAATAATATATATTTTTTGAATATGGATTTTTGTTGCTTAGTTCCTGATAAACCTACACACCAATTAAGTCAATCGCACAAAGTTTATTAGTTTTTTTTAACCAAATCATTCGTCCCTGGTTGCAGAAGGTCGTCAAGTAAGTAGGGCACCGTGTCAGACTCCAAAAAAGTTGCAACAGAATTTGGTAAACAAATCGTATCAAGCGTTTTTGAGCATTTTTGGAGAAAAAATGAGGCGGGTGGAGCCTTTCATTATCTACACATTTCATGATATACCTTGTTTGGGAAGCCCGTAATGTGCATCTTTGGACCAACTATTTTAAATTTCATACGTTTTGCGAATGAGGGGAAATGTAATTAGCTATCATTCATTATATCGGACTTAATTTTTTTGATAATCTTCTACATGTATGAACTATCTATGTATGAAACAGTAGTGAATTAGAAAATGTTTTTGTATTTTAGATTCTTCAGAAAAACCTAGACGATATTCCTGAAAATAGCAAGTTACGAGATGAAATAAGAATATTTTTGTGATTGTTTGTATTTTTATGTATGCATATTTATTACTTTTGGTGTATTTTATTATCAGTGTTGTGATTCTTAACACTTATAATATCTGTTTGCGGTATATATTCAATTTTTATATTGTGTCTAATTTAGTGTTACAGGGTGGTCCAAGAACAGTGTTCAAATTATGAAAGTTACCATATATGTAATTAACTTTTATCTAATCTGATTTTTTATACAGGATGTCTATAAAGTAACGCAAGTGATAAAATAATGAAATAAACTAAAAATACAAAATTTATTACAAAACAGGAGCCATATCATAATATGCAGCAAATATGTATTGTTGCATATTATGATAGATATTGCGTTATTTATGGACACCTTGTATATAAATAAGTAGCTTTTTTACATAAAAAACAATATATCTTTTTTAGTGTCGTCGTTCTTGGGGACATAACCTCCCTACTAGAAAATCATACTTCCCATGGACCGATTTGGTATACAGGTACCTTGGAAAGATTCATCTACTAAAAGCATTAAAAAAATTATAGTCCCTTTAATTGCAAAATTGCATTTTTTTGACATTTTTGAGAAATAGGCTAACCATTATGTTCATTGATAAAATCTTCCGAGTTTTATATGAAACATATATTAGATTTCCAAAAAATATTATTTTCTTGGACTGGGCGGAACTACAACAACCAATGAAAATCGACTATTTTGCGTCATTTTTACATAAATGTTCAAATTTGAATAAATTAGTTCAATTTTTGGTTTTTAAAAAGCTAAGAATGCATTATTCTTCTAAACATATTATGCTTTTTTAATATTCAATTTAGGGACTGGATGGGCACATCAACAACCAATGAAAATTGAATATTTTATGGTGTTTGGAAAGTCATACAAACTTGAAATTTGGTGTGGGGGGGGCAAAAAATGATTTCCATAGTCCAAATACTTAAATTGGCTCTAATATCAAAACGATGCATTCTATTTACTAAAATTTGTGATTTATTTTAATGCTTTTATTAATTAAAATTGAATTTTTAATGCATCGGCCGTGCTGGTCCTCAATTTCTGACTTTGGATAAAGTTGTGACTTTCAACTTAGTACACTAATTGAGTGTCAGATAGGAAATATATATTACAAATTTGAACGTATTCCAAATGTACTATTCTAATTTTATTTAAAAAATCATTTTCATATTTCTCCTATATATGAATTTGCCTAATATGGTTAAATGTTTTACACAAAAAATAATAGAACTGATTTTGATATTAATATGTTGACAGTGTTTCAAACTAGCATAAAATTTTCCAAAAACATTTAAATGTCTATTAATATGGGTAATTTAATTTGACGATTATCTAAATATGAGTATCTTTAAAAATCCAGAAATATGGACAAAAATAATGTATGAGAATTGTGAAAACTTTTAAATGTTCAAATTTTATTATATGTTTATGCTATGCAGTTAAAATGCAGAAAAGTGTTAAAACAAATTTAAAAATTGCGCATTTTCCTGTACCACCCTGTAATATATTTTAATCTGGTGGTAACCTCCAAATAAATAGAGCAATTAACTGTTTTCTTGGGCATCTATTTTGTATGTTTTGGGCTGTTTATTCACCTCTTTAATTAAAACAACCGCCAATCCATTGAGAAATCTGCTTGAAATATTAATTAGAAACATTTTTTAAATGTCTATTAATTATCAATTTTAGACATTGTGAAATTCTATTTTTTAAACGGCACAATTGTAGCTTTAATTGGCTCTTTACGGTTCACAGATAAAATGAAATTAACAGTTTTTATGATCCATATTATGCAATCCATTGGTAGATAACACTGCAATTTTATGTCCTATGAGTACAATACGTATAATTATTGTATTTATGATAGTTGGTGCCAAAAAATATTACAAGAATCAATTTTGTGGAATCAATGGTTGCAATATTTAATATTTTGATTAAATGATAGGCACAAGAATTTTTTTACTTTATTAAGGTTATTAAGGATGACTATCAGTTTTACATTTTAATAGGATTAAATTTTACTATCATAAGCATAAATGGGTAGCAGAAAAGAATATGAAATATTTAATCTACTAAAATTTGGAGTAGAATTTTTTAAATATGTATTACCTTATTGTATATTTTTGTACAAATCACTCGTAGATTATATTTTTAGGCTATTAACAATTTGTGAGCTGCTTGTTTAGTGTTGTTTAGTGGAACTAATTTGTGTAAAATCTAGTTATCGTGTTTATTGAACTACAATCATATTTTTAAGCCTAGATTATTTTTAGATTTACCATTTATAGTCACAACTAAAAAATTATAGGCCGTAGTCATAAGGTGTGTGGTATCATTCCCTTGGGATTTCGTACTTCCCGTGTATCAGGGCATCTAAATTTCCGGAATTTGGAACCAAATTTGCTTTCAATTTAATGTACTTTTTAAGAAAACTGAGAAATTTTCCAGAATTTTTTCAAACATTGTTAGATGTACTGCGGGTATCGATTAGGCTAAAATTTGGTGCATTTTTTAAAACAATTATTGATGCTTACTATTGATATTCTGTGCTAAAATCACTTAATTTATTTAGCTCAAATCCCAACGAAGCATCCTATTTCCTCAATCCTGAGATTTTTATTTCATAAGACAAGTTATTAAATTTTGAAATGGCTAATGTTTATAGTTCCTGAGGTATGAGGTCCACCAATTCATGCTAAAATTGATTTTTGAATAAAATATTTTGTAATGCAAATTAACGATCAAAATTAGGTCTATAATAGTTTATTATGATTTTCTAAATCATTTTCAGTGGGTTTTGATTGGATTCGGTCACTAATATAAAGTTTTTAATGCATCAAAAAATTCTAATTTAGTACATTAGTTTCTGCGCAAATTCACGAGAATAGAAATAAACCTGTTTCCAATGTGTCCAAACCTGTAGTAAAATTCTCTAATAAGAGAAAAGGTGAAGTAACTCAACCAAATAGCATACCTTCTTCACCCATGTATATCCCTGACACACATTCGAATCAGTCACAAGGTAAAGGAGACGAACAGATAACCTGGCCAATTCTATTACAAATTTATCTGAAACACTGTTCTCACAATACTATTAAATCTTCTCCTCAATTTCTAAAATTCCAATGTGTATATCAACAAATTGCACATATCTTTTCCGACCTCTAATGATGGTACCGTAGATATCTGAGACTTGAGTTGAAATAAACTCCAAGAATTTGAGTACTTCGACATTAGGCACTACTGGAAGATTATAATTGTGACATTTATTTCAATGAGACCATATTGGGTAGATAATGTTTTTAATTAGGTATACATTGTGGCTTCTGGGGCCTGGTCACCCCCCTCCTAAAAGAATCATATTTATGGTTCGATTAGGCTGAAATTTGATACACAGGTAACTTAGAAAAATTAAATAAGGGGGCAATCTGAGAATATGTGCTAGGGTGTTGTCCCCCACAGAAGTCTGGATGGTTAAAATACCTTACTATTAGTTTTAGGTCATTTCTAGTAGTTATGGAATGATTTCATACTTTATTTAATATTGACATCTCCAATTATTTGAATTTTTAGCTTCTACTTGTTGGCCATTCAGAGTAATGTTGACTGG
Source organism: Parotoplana pacifica (assembly GCA_034780595.1). Classification (NCBI taxonomy): domain Eukaryota; kingdom Metazoa; phylum Platyhelminthes; order Proseriata; family Otoplanidae; genus Parotoplana; species Parotoplana pacifica. Next base: position 9,860 of record JAUYWI010146748.1, on the reverse strand, counting down.
GTCGTTTTCCGTTCTTGATATGCCAAATATGAAGGCATTCCAATAAACTATTCATATTTTATGAGTTAATAAAATTTTACTATTTTCCCATTAAAAGATTTTCAATTATATGCAATTAATGAAACACAAATTTATATAACTATTTTGGAGCAATATTTTTTAATGAAATTTTCCAGTTGTTAGGAACTACAGTAAAACCCCGCTATAACGAACCCCGATATAACGAAAACCCCGATTTAACGAAATAATTGAGAAGTCCCAAATAAATCTATTATTTTAAACCCCGATATAACGAAGCAATTTTTACAGTCCCCTAAATTTCGTTATAGCGGGGTTCTACTTATAGGGAAACACTGTTAAAATTTGAATAAATTTTGTTTGATAGTCTGTGTGAATAAAAATGAGGTTTATCGATTTTTTGGCTCTGGTTGCATATTAAAAAACCGAATATATCTTAAATAGGTAATTATTTGTCTTCAGAATTGACATTTCGTAATTTTGGCTCAACGCAGATTTTGGCCGCTACGAAGGTTTATCCATCATACATAGATTGATGTCCGGTGAATTTGTGACTGTTTCAATAATCATATCAGTATTGTTTATTTAGTTTTTTGGAGTACATGATTTTCTGGAAGAATGGGATACGACCTATGCGAGTAGACATAAAACGTAATAGATTTTCTAGGAAAATAATATAGCGCTCGGCCTTTATTGAAGTATAGCGTCGTAGTATTTCAAAATAGTTACACTACAATTACTAACACTGATTTATTAATAATTGTTCGGCGAGCAGTCTGCATTGAATCATTTTTTGTTATGACCTTTACATTCATGATTTGTTTGGTGTCATTTAAGTGATTTTGGCTAAAAATAATTTTGGATTTGTGTTACTGGGTGCCTAATTTTAAGTCAATCCCACAAACCTATTTTTGGACCTGATGGCATATCGTCGAATCCTAGCTCGGCCCCATTATTAATTTAATTAAAACAATTCTGCAATGAATCTTTTCAAGGTATATGTGTACCAAATTTTAACCCAATCCATCAGCTGAAGAATTTTAGCCCCTACCCGGGAAGTCTGTCCCAAAACATTGATAAAAACCAAGTTTGAAGTTACCTGGTCAACCTTAATTGTACTTGTGTGTACCTAACTTCAAATCAATCCATCTACGAAAAGTATATTTTTAAGGGGGATACTTTTATTCCTCCTTTTGTCAACCACAAATGTATATATGTATAAATCATGGACAATTAAAGGAGTTAAATAACCGTTATTATTTTGCTATTGATACACCTGCTTCCATTTGAATACATATCGATATTTCAACTAACGGTCTTGAAAATATATTTTTTTGACCATCTGTAGATAAAAAGTGTACGGGTGTTTCTAGGTCATACATCATAATGTTAAAACACGTGAACGAACTTATAACTAACAGTTTTAAATATTGCTTAGTGGTGTGGCGAATATTATGAAACAGGCTAATACTGCATATTGGCCTTTCTGAAAGGAATAATTATTAGAAACAATATATTTCAAACCGGGGCTTCAATATACGGAATATAATTATATTACCCCAAAACAATGTTAATTTGTATATATCTGAAATGTGTAAGTTAATCTTCAAACTGTAAAATAAATAATATTTGATACTTAGTTTTGTGTATTTCTATTCTTAATATAATATTAAACATTTATTTATAGTATACATATATAAAATTTGTATTTCCTAGCACACGAAGCACAACTCTGAAAGGCGGTTATTGCGATTGACATATCTTTTCTTTTTGTTTTACCATTGATAAATAATAGAATATCCTTTTTACACCCGGTGCCACGCCATAGGATTTCATATTTTCTGGGATGGAATCCTGCTGAAAAAACAGCCCTCCGAAATTCAAAAGGGGGGGGTAGAAAGAAAGGAAAAAAGAAGGAAAGGGGGAGGAGGTAGCAAGAAAGGACAACAAGGGAAGGGAGGAAAGTGGTAAAGGGTAGAAAGAAGTGAGGGGAGGAAAAGGGAGGCGTGAAAGAAGAAAAAAGGTAGTAGAAAGCTTTGATGGTTTTCTCACTTCAATATCATCCCTGAACTAGCTGTTTGTATCACCAAGTCATATGCGACTTCTAGCGATCTGCCATGTCAGTGCACTCTTCTATCGTGGGTCTTGTCATTGAGCTCTCTAATGTTCAATTTGGTGGCTTCCTTGATGTCGTCAATCCAACGTCGTTTAGGACTTCCTCTCTTTCTGGTGCCTTCCAGAGCACTAGCTGTCTTTCCATGCCAATTGGCCCTGGTGACGTGGCCGAAGTACTGCAGCTTCTGTCTGAGTAAGAGTCCATAGAGAGAGATAGGATTCCCAAATTCTTTCTGAATGTCGATGTTCCTTCTTCTTGCAGAGTCCAAGGGACCCGAAGTAGTCTGCTCCAGCACCATAATTCCAAAGATTCTATTTTTCTTTGGTCGGATCTCTTGACTGTCCAAGTTTTGGCTCCGTAGGCAACATTGGAGAAGACACGCTTTCACTAGTCCTAGCTTTGGTGGATGGGTGATGCCACGATCTTCCTAATTTTATCAAGATTGGTCACGGCCACTCTGCCCATCGCACAGATCTGAGAAAGGAGAACCTGTCTACTATTTTAACTGGGTCGCCATTGAGGGTAAAACCCGCGAGTTTGTTGATTGATAAAGCCATTGTTTTCGTGAGGTTTAGATAGAGTCCTGCAGCTTGGCTTTCTGCTTTGACTTTGCTGAGCCAAGTTTCCAGTCTCCTAGTGACTCGCTAAGATAGTAGTGTATCTGAGTTTGGTAAAGTGTCTGCCACCAAGTCTAATTCCGGTTAAATCATCATCGAGATTAGAATTCCTCATTAGCATTTCTATGTACAAGTTAAAGAGATCTGGTGATAGAAAACAGCCTTGGTGAACGCCTTTCTGGATAACAAACCAGTCGCAGTTGCCAAGCTCAGTTGTAACAGTTGCCATTGGACTGTGATACAGTTGGTGTAAAAGGAAGACAAGGTGTTGCGGTGCTCCCATTTCAGATACTGTTTTCCATAGAACTCAGTTATCAATATAACCAAACGCCTGCTGTAGTCGATAAAAGCTGCGTAGAAGCCTTGCTTTCTGTCCTTTACCGTTTCCATGATCCAGAGGATGCTGGTAATCTGATATCTGGTTGCACGATGTTTTCTGAATTCCGCTTGTTCCGCTGGCAGTTGCGAGTCTACAAAATTAGTTAATCTCTTGGATGATCTTGAGGGGTACTTTGCAAGTTTGTAAGATTAAAGCGATGATCCTGTTATTGCTACAAATTTGGCTGTTACCTTTTTTCTCCAGATCATATTGCAGAGTGTGGAGAGTATCTTAGTGCTAGAAGCTCCTAGCTTTTTTCAAATCTCAATGAGGATGTTATCATGACCAGGGGACTTGCCGTTTACAATGCTATTACGTGCTACGGATAACTTCATACTCTAGGATCGTGGGTTCCAGATCCAGTGTTGCTCGCAAATGGTAGATAGGGATTTTATGATCTTTGCGATATAAATTCTCTGTGTGGTTTTAATGTCCTCTGCCTCTGTATGGACAGTTCTATTTTCTGCTTTAACCTCCGACCTTTTGGGAGTAAACTTTTCAGTTACATCCTTGATCTTGAAGAAGTCTCTAGAGTTGCCTTTTTATTATCTTCTTCTATCTCTGCATATTTGGTTTATATAATTGTTTTTGTCTTCTCTGATTTGCCGTTGTATGTAGGTCACCATTGAATTTTTATTTACTTTTTGTCATTTCTATGTGTCGATCTTGTTTGGTGTCTTTGATTCCTGTTATTTCTAAAGCCTCTGATGAGATCGATTGGGCTCTTCTTGTGTTTTCTCTCATTGGTATATGATTCTTGTATGACCCCTTTCATAGCATTCCAAACTTCTTCAGGCCCTTGGTTTTTGAATTTCAGTCCCTCAAAGCGATTGCAAATCTTATTGCGAATTCTGGTGGAATGTTTTGAAGGTCAAATCTTGTAGAGCTCGTCGCATTTTTAATATGTTTTAGAAGGAGTTTTATATGGATACCAAGATTTTTGTGATTTGTTCCAGTCAGCACCAGGCCGATTGCAGACTTTGAACAGTGCTACGCCAACTATTGTCAATGTAATCAATTCGGTTTCTGGTTGACCTCCCGGATAAATCCACGTGTAGAGCCTTCTTTTGTGTTGTTGGAACATTGTGTTAGTGATGCATCGCCCATTAGCAATAGAGAGGTTTATGAGACGCCCATTAGCAATAGAGAGGTTTATGAGACGCCCATTAGCAATAGAGAGGTTTATGAGACATTCACCAGCTTGATTCCTTCTTCCAAGTCCATGCTGGCTTGTGTGGACTTTTTCATTTCCTACCTTGGCATTGATGTCTACTATGAGTATTCTTGTGTCTGAGTTTTGTATATTTGAAAGAGTGTACTGCAGCTTGTTATAGAATGCTTCTATTTCGTCATCATATGCAAGAAGTTTGGCGCGTAGATTTGAAAAACATTCATGCTAACAGGTTTTGCCTGAATCCTGATGGTAAATGCATATTGTCCTGAGAAGAAGCTTCTGAAGTCATTGTGATCAAAATACATACTCCCGGTCCAATCTGAGTTCCGATTTGTCTAAAAAGTCAAGATTCTTTTTATCCATCTCATTTTCGACTATGTTTAGTTTTCCCGATAAGCTTATTGAAACCTGTTCTCCAATTTTTGACCGTGTCTACATCAGGGATTTGTCCCTCTGCCGTTATTACCATCCTCATTACTTCTTTGAAGATGAAGTTTTTCTTCAGTCAAGTTTTGCATATCCGTTGGCCTGGAGGTTTCATCCTGGGGACGCATAGTTTGATTTTCTTAGCAGCAGAAAATAAGGGGTTTGCTATTGCCTTCTACTTCGCAGTACAATGGCCAGAAACAGCTGTTTGTATAGTCGAGTACTAATTTTAATTTGTTGGTAATAGCTTTAAAATGTCACTGTACCTTAAAAAAATCCATGACTAAAACATTTCCTGGTGTTGTAAATTTTGTCATACTTCTATAGCTAAAATCAAATTTCATTTTAATTATAACACAAACCTGATGAAAAAGGCCTTTCTTATCTAACAGAAAAATAAACAAGCACAACTAGATTTCTACGAGCATAAAAGAAATAACGGTAAACACGATTTATTTTGTAGATATTTTTTAGACAATGATTGGAAAATACTGTTCTATTTATAAAATAAGAAATGAGGTAGGTATTCCACCGGTGTCACTATTCCAAATAGGAACAACAGAAATGTAAATTTTAGACCCGAATGCACAATTCAAAGCAACCAACCACACTCTGGGAATGCCATCAAATTAATAGGAAAAAATAATTTATAGGAGTACCTACTTGAAGGCAGACAAAGTTTTAGCATACAAATATCCATAACCGAATGCACAATCGATTGTGCATTTGGGCTTTTACATGTATTTGGGGGAAAACAAACCAGTCTTAAATAATCTCTAACGAGTAGCATTATTTGTAAAATTTAAATTTGAGTTAAATATAAAAAATATCAGAAAAAGAGTGACTGTCATAAATGTATAATCAACTTACGTGGTAAAATGTATGTTTAAAGAATATTTAAAATAGGCTAAAAGATTTTAACTGAGATCAAGAGGGGTGCTTTCGTTTGTCAAAATAAAATGAAACTATGTTTCTAGACATCCAGTGAGTAAATTGAAAGAAATCTGAACAATATTTTTAATCAATACTTTAAACATAGCTAAAAGTTATTTTTGCAAGTGCCTTTTCAATTCTAAAATCATAACGCTGAAATGAGGACATAATTATAAAAAAGTTAAACATTTGGAACGTTACTATTATTATTATTAATCGATGTATAAATAGCCGTTTTAATGAATTTTTATTTTTGATAAAGAAATTTTATAAAAGTACCTTGTATTAAAATCGTGGAACTATTATTTATAATATATTCAAATTTAACCTTCTGTTATCTTAATATTAAAATTGTATACAACAGTTATACCGCTGTATATCATAAAATAAATTCTAACTTTAATATAATAACAGTTATCAATTTAGTTATTCAATTGATATCCACTAATTTGAATCTTAAATTTCGTTTAAAATAATTGTGACTACTTCGATTTATTAATATTATTAGATTGGCCAAAAGGTCCAAAAAGTTAGTTCTCTAAGTAAAGTTCAACAATAAACACAAAAAAGGTTAAATAAGTTGTTTGCTCAAACTCTATAATATATATAATCATTTTTGTATGTTAGTTTTCATTATTTCGTATTATGAAGCTACAGTATTCAGAAGTTTATCAAAAAATGTTTGATAAACTTCTGAATACTGTAGCTTCATAATGAAATATTCTTATGCTTTAAAAATAATACCAAATATTCTACAGATTGTTTGGATTAATTAGAATATTAAATCAGTTTTCTATTTCACTCAATTTAGTTTTTGAGTTACAGCCATTTTTGATAGATACTAAAAATAATATGTTATCAAAGTTTAAACGTAAAATCTATTCGTTGAGAATCTCGACAAATAGTACCAATCACTATTCGTCAAGAATCATTCTCGACAAATAAAACTGATTACTATTCATCGAGAATGATTTTCAATGATTAAAGTTAATACTATTTAAGGAAAATGATTTACAATGAATTAAACATTTTAACTGTTAAATAGAAGAAAATAGAAGAATCATTCTCGATGAATAATGTTAAACAGATAACAAGTGTTAGGTTGCAAATCAGAGATCAAAATTATATTCTGTATTTGTGAAAGATACCCAGAAGTTTAGTATTTTTTATTCATCGAAATTCATTCTCGACGAATAGTAATCAGTTTTATTCGTCGAGAATCATTCTCGATGAATAGTGATCAGTTTTATTCGTCGAGAATCATTCTCGATGAATAATGTTTAACAGGATAACAAGTGTTAGGTTGCATATCAGAGATCAAAAATATATTCTTTACTTATGAAAGATATCCAAAAGTTTAATATTTTTTATTCATCGAAATTCATTCTCGACGAATAGTAATCAGTTTTATTCGTTGAGAATCATTCTCGATGAATAGTGATCAGTTTTATTCGTCGAGAATCATTCTCGACGAATAATGTTTAACAGGATAACAAGTGTTAGGTTGCATATCAGAGATCAAAAATATATTCTGTATATATGAAAGATACCCAGAAGTTTAGTATTTTTTATTCATCGAAATTCATTCTCGATGAATAGTGATCAGTTTTATTCATTGAGATTCTCGATGAATAGATTACTATTCATTGAGAATGAATTTTGATGAATAAAAAATGAGCAAAAAATCGATGTCCATATAATAATGGTAAAAATACTTGTGTATATGTGTATGTATGTGTATGTAGGTAGTTTAGCCAATTATATTTATCACCACCAAATAATAAACCATGCAATGAGATTTTTATTATTAACCTTTAAAAAATAATTTGGATGTTTCCTTGACTATGCATCAATTTTCATCTTTTTATTTTTTCATCAACATCCAAAAAATATTATACTTGTTCATCATATGTAAATATGTGTAAATGTAGCCAACAATCCAATATAACAACCAGTAATAAAGACAACACTATCCTAAAAAAAGTATATAAAATTTCAAACTGTAGGCACTGCAATGAGATTTTTTATATTAACCTTTAAAAAATAATTTGGATAGGTACCTATTTAAAAAATGATTAATTTTAATATTAAAATCAGGCCATGGAGACTTTTCTGATCATCTAATGACCTTGAAATGGCTTTTTTTTAGATTTAGACTAAATTTTACATATAGTTAGATAAATTTGAGCAGCTTTCTGTTTTGTATTAACATTTAAAAGATAATTTGGATAGGTACCTATTTTTTAAAAAAATAGATGATTAATTTTAATATTTAAATCAGGCCAGACTTTTTTGGGCATCTGATGAGCTTTGAATTTTGAGTTTGAATTTTAGATAAAATTATTAAAAAAAACAAATTTTAAAATTCTGATATTAAAAATATACTACTTATTAGTAGTAAATAATTTTATATCAGTATAAAATATTTTTTTTGTAAAAAGTCAGTGAATATGAAACTAATTGGTTGAGTAGTTTAGATGTTATATCAGATTCAATATTGGACCTACCATCAAAATCACAAAGAGGATATGAAATTTTTAATCAAAAACCACTCAACCAAATTTTTAAAAAAAAGTCTGATTTGAAATCAGCATTAATGTATCTAACTTTTGGGACTAAAATTTTGTTTTAATAAACACAAAAAAATCTCAATGAAGTGCCTATTATAGGGTCAGTTTTTTCTTCTCTGTGAATATGAAACTAATAAATGAACAGCCCCAAATTCATCCATCATCAACTTCCCACAATTTATCTTCAATCATAATCAAGAAATTGCAGAAATTTTGTGGTGTTTAAAGGTAGTATTAGATCATCATTACAGAGTTGTTCAAGTGTATGTTTCCCAATAGTGCTATTACAAAGTTCTTTCTAGATTATGACAAAATGTCATATATCATTTCATTTGGCCTTTGTCCTTTCTATAAGGATGAACCAAGACAGAATTTCTAATCTCAATGCTATTTCATTGTCTCATTTGGTGAATCACTCAATTACATTCTATTATCTTATCCAGTATTTACATGTTGCCAAAGTATACTCATCTGTTCAACAATGAAATAGTTGGTAACATTTTATCAGCACAATGTATATATTGTATTTCATTTTTGTGCTTTTTCATGTTTAGTGGTCTTAAAATTTTTTCTGTAGTCTGGAATTTTATCATTAGGTTTCCATGGGCACCATGAGATTTAATAGAGATTCACAACAGATTCAATACTTACAAATTTGTAACATATTTAATACAGATTCACTGCTGATGGGCCCTTAACAACATTTTTTTAAATATATTGAAACATTATTAATATATAATATCAGATTTGTTTTTTACATAAAAAACTGAAGCCATAGTTAAAGAATTGATTTAATAATATTTGTATGTTGTAAATTTTAGATACATTCTAAAAGCTAGCTTGGCTTGCCAGTACCTACTGCAAAATGATGCATTTCATTGCCCATGGTAAAAATGCAACATGGTTTATGGAGCGTTACTGCTATGGTTGCTGTCACTACCACCATGGTTAATGGTGAAAATCACTACTACTAATAGTAGTTGCTATATATGGTGGTAATTTTTACCAGTACCCATGATTTCTATCACCTAATTAACCCCATGACCCAACAATAACATGGGTGCAGATAGCTAATTATCACCACAAAAGAACTAATATGCATTTAGTTGTTGACAAATTATATACTCTTCAAAATACACGAATATTATTAGTTTTGTTTTATAAATTAACTGCAACAGTTCAAGAGAAACATAGTAAAAGTTATATAAATCAATAGCCCTATTTAGGTTAAAAACCCAACCTCTGAAGATCATAGCTTAAAAGCTACACAACCAATTTTAACTAGGGTTGTTTTAAATAGGTGGCTTAGGCAGTAGAACAACCTATATAAAAATAATTGTATTAAAGGAAGCCCTTCATAGGGAATCAGTACAATTTACTTATACAAGCTGTTAAGAAAGTTATACCCAATTTTGATCAAGAAAATGTTATGCTAACCCATCTTTGATTTATTAATTATAAATAACTCTATGATTTCAAAAAATTGTTTTTGTATTTATTAAATTTTTAGTAATATTTAAAATTAGGCATTACCTTCTTAACCCCTTCCATACTATCACGTATATATACATGCGGTCTGTATTCCTAAGATTTTAGAGAAAAATCAATTGAACTTCAAAGTATTTAT
>JAUYWI010146637.1:0-19726 GCA_034780595.1 Parotoplana pacifica | reverse complement strand
ATTCACGGATAACAGTACCTAGATGATACATTATTTATTGCTAAGGTTGCAATAAAATAATTAACACATTCCATTTTCTGATCCATTCATTATTTTGCACACAGTAAACTTTAAACTGAATAATGCATGCTGTTTATCGATTTATATAATTTTTAAAAAGCATAGACATTTATATTATTTTGCTTAGAATAGTTCACTATCTTTATGTACTACACTAACAACTTAAAACCACTGATTTTACATAGAAATTTGATGAAAATACCATACAATCAAATTATCATAATACAAAAACGCCGTTTTTTATGACACACCCTATACTTGACATAGAATACGAGTTGTTTTAAAGGTGAGTACAAAATAATTTTTCTCCCAGGTGTTAATTTGAAATACATAATGATCAATTGTTTTTCAGGCTAAATCCAGTATTTTAGAAATGTGCTATATTTTATTAATTCTAATGTCATATAAGGAGTCACACGCTTATGAATTGCTTTTACAAAAAAATCAATAAGAGTAACTGCCGATAATCGACATTCAAAGTTTGGTTTACTGTGTCAGAATGATCAAATGTTGGTCCGTTAATTTTTTTAACAGTTATATCGCTCGTCCATAGTTATCAACATTTTACTGTTATTTGGATTCATTTATACTATGTCCCAAAAGAGGTATTTGATATATATGGAGAAGTTATGATTTTCTGCAAGTATTTTTAGTATTCTGTTTTTTTAATCTAATAGTTTTTTATATAAAATTTACCTTTTTACCATTCCAACAGGCTGTACAATTTTGGATGTGTATTTGATGCATATTTTTTTCTTTATTTAGTTCTATTATTAAGACGTCTTTAATAGTTATAACTGTTCTTCATGTCGTCTATGACTATTCAGCTCTCCCAACAGTCTACCAGAATATCTATTATGGAGGCAAATATTGAGCGACTGACGGAACAAGTGGCACAATGCAGAAGGATGGCTTTAACTGCGTCCGACCCATCTCTGATACCCCAGTTTCCTCTCTTCAGGACAGAGTAAATACTAATATACAACGTTTGACAACCAGCCACTGAATATGTTAAGTACTGATGTCAATTATAATTCGCTTTAGGATTAGGAAATAAGATTATATAGCAATAAAATTAATCGTAATATTAAATCTTGATAACGTGGACAACAAAAGATAGCATAATAAATTATATATGGCTTCCACATAAAAACGACATATTGTCAAGATCAAATCAAAACTATCTACACCCAAGCTGAAGCATGATAAGATGGTCAGTCAATCTTGGTGATTAAACAGTGTTGTAATCGACATCTAAGTTTTAAATGCGTAAGTTATTTTATTCATTTCAAGTAAATATATAGAGGTGATACTTCAGAAAAGTTTGTATATCAGTTATAGACCTCTTCTTTCAACATATTATTTTAAGTACAATTTTATTATGCACAGTTTTTTTTTATATTTATGAATTTCAGCTTCCACCATCCAGGCTATTTCCTCTACAACACATATTTTGATATCGATGTCATTTAATAACCCACGGGACACAATTGGTGGACGTGTTGAAAGACGGAATTCCAAACCCTTTGTTCCCTTGCTTACTGACAATACCTCAAAAAGGAGGAGTATAATGTTGGATTGAAACTCGAATCAGTGTGCTTCTAACACACTGGATTGTACTTTGACTAATATGTATTACCTTTACGTTATATATACACACATTCAAATATGTGTATTTGATTGGATACGGATTATATTACTTTGCTTATCGAATATTTAGTATCCGAAAAAGATGTAAATTTACAATAAAACGATATTTCAATCCATGTATATTTCCATCGTTTTAAACGATTTAATTTTTACCTGGTTGCAAGATGTAATTTTACATTAAAGATATAAAAAGTTGTTATTTACATCTTCTTATTAACAGTGTCGAGCGGTAAGGAAAATGGCTGGAATACCTAGAGCTCCGTTTACTCTGTATACAATAACCGTCCTAGTTTGAGAGAGTGATTGACGACGTAGTCTCGCACCATAATAAAATAAAAGGAGCTAAAGTGTCCCACTTCAGGACACACAAAGTCGTGATGAATTGCTTAGTTAAACCAGGGGGTGTTTGAATCTAGGCAAATGTGTCGCGATAGAGATACGTAAACTTGAGGCATTCCATAGAAACTGAAGATGGTAAAGTTAAAAATTCTATAAACTGAATCATTGGCTATCGTGAAGTCTAACAACACAATAGAGGTGGAACAGTGTCGCGGTTGGAGGGAATGTATAATATTAGTGATATTTATAGCTATAATCCTCTTATCTAAAAAAATAAGTTACACATGTTTACACATAATTAATTATTTGAACACGTTAATGTTGTATAAGTGTAATATCTAGAGAATTTGACAAATGCTTTTTTTTAATTGTTAAATTTAAAATATCCTTGACGCTTATCTATTGACACCGAGGGAGTATTACATTGGTTAAAAGAGCATCCCAAATCAAAGTATTCTATATAATATTCATACGAAGAAATTAATGATTTGGTTTTCAGAAAAAATATTCAAACGGAAAATAGTTTGTTACGATAAATTTTAAAAGTTTGAAGATTAAATACATTTTTCTTTGAAAAGTAGATATTTTGTATTTTGTTAAATATGTCATTTTGAAAATTGAAAGCTTACAGTTTAAACTCGACATTTCACTTACATTCTTTTGAAGTTACTATTCTATTTTAAATTTTAGGATTCGAACGGTTATTTCTAGCAGGTAATTTATTTTATGTTGAAAGACCGACAGGTAATTTATTCATTATTAAAACTAAATTTTTTTATAATTTTAACTAATTTTGTTTTGCTTTATCATTAACAGAAAACACAAACTATTTATAGGAGACAAAAATAGAGTACATCGTTATTCCACACTAATTATAGAATTTGTATGTATGTTTAGATTACTAGAAATTATTCTGAAGTCAAACAAATCTTCTATATATAATCATTCTTTGTTTTTCTAAATTTTAAGAAATTTGTATTTAATTGTAAAATTTGTATAATATGTATAATAAATCTTTACTGTAGAAAACATCAAATATAAAAATAAAAATAATAAATAATAGCATTTAAGCATAAAAAACATAATAGTTTTAAAGGTATTTTTAAATTAGAATTTTCAATTACCTTTCTCTTTCAAATGGAAACATTTTCTGTTTTCTTTGCTGATATATCTCACTTGTTTCTCCGGTACCCGACATCTCTTAAAGGAAAAAGTTTACAGTAAAAAAATACTGTTAGACAACTACATATATGGGTTTGCTGACTCTGAAAATATTTTTCTACAACATCTCTTTTTCATCAGAGTCACTGGCAAAGTTAATAACGTTTGACACTTTGTCTTCTTTATCAGCTTATTTTATAGCACCATCGTGATTTGTTAACAAGAGAGAGGTGACGTAAAATTTAAGATTATGCGTGATTAAATGGAGATGGATATTGTATAATTGTTTCTTCTCTATATATTCTTCAGCTGTGCATATTATATTAAATACAATGAGGATAGGAAAATCGGTATTCACCTTAGCATTTTGTGTTTCTCACATTTCAGTACATGGAGGATGGACAGAATGGATGATAGGTGCCTGCACGGTCACTTGTGGGTCGGGTATCAGAATTGATACACGAAATTGCACGAATCCGGCACCAGAACACAGAGGAAGAGACTGTGAAGGGAAAACAACACGAGAAAAGATTTGTGATGCTCATGTAGCATCATGTCCTAGTATGTTTAATCGCTTCAAGTCTACACACAGATTTGTAGTTCGACAATTAATATCTAAAGACAATGAATGGAATCATTGTATCAAAAAGAATGATCATTTTCCTAATTGGATACTTGCCTATTGCTTCTACTGCTGATACCATACAAGTTGGTTTATTAAATGTTAACGTTGTCAAGCAAAACACATGCAGAATAATATGGTCGATAAATGTATAACTTGCCAATAAAAATTGCTGTCTGTCTACAATTGCTGTCTGCCTCGGTGGTGTCTCATATTGGCCATGATATCATAATCAACATAATATTTCAAAACCACTCATTTGTATACTAAAATAATATATTATAGATAATATGTATTCTCCCTTGACAATTAGTCCAGAAAAAACAATATTTGAAATTTAAATAATTTTCTTGTCTTCAGAGACCATTCTAGTAGATTTCCTAACATCCTTTTTTAGGAAGTGGATCGGTTTTCTTGAAATATTCAAAATATTATTAGCTCATCAATAATATAAGTCATGAAAGATAAGTTCAAACATTTTCTGGAAAGCATACATTTTTGATTGAACATTGAAAACTACGTCTATTGACGTATCGGCAAAGTGGTCTGCTTATCGATTTTGATTTTCAGACAACGTTAATTCGACTGAGTGGAGCGAGAGTCCATGTTCAGTCAACTGTTCTAATGTCACCGTGGAAACTAATAGAACTTCCATTAATCCCCCTCCATTATGGAATGGAATCAAATCTGTTGGATCCCAAATAACACAACTATATCTATCTTTTCTCGGGGGTTGGGTAGTGTGCTCAGAAAACATGCTAATTAACATAAAGCATTCATAATTTGAAAGTCACCTTTCTCTCATTCATTTTGTTAATGTTGCAAGCTTAATCTAGTGACAGAATTTTGTTATACACGTTCTAAAATTTTGAGCCCATTTGCTGAAGAGCTGTATATGCTGGCATGGCTAGCTCATTTATTATATTTCATTTTAATAGGAAGTACATATAACAGAATGGACAATAAAGCAAACCGATGTTAGATGAATGACCCTAACTATTTCTATTGAAAGTAAATATGTACTTCAAAAAAGTTAATTTGATGAACAATTTCTAGATATTTGTATATGAATTGAAGTCTGCTCTGTTTGAGATGTTACGAAGCTTCATAATTATTCATTAACGTCTGTGTTCTAATTGAGAAACATAATTCTAAACATGTATTGCTAAATATTAGGCTGCTTTTGAAATGGGTTCTGCCTACTGAATTCAATTTTGATTTCCAGTCAATGGTAGTTGGACAGAGTGGAGTGAGAGTTTATGTTCAGTCTCATGTTCTAATGGAACCAAGGAACGTAAAAGAACTTGCACAAATCCACCACCACAATATCATGGAGCAGCCTGCTTTGGATCCCCAGCTAAAACAATTATCTGCAACAATGGTCCTTGCCCGGGTAGGTAGTGTGATCAGAGTAAAAGCTTAAAGCATTCATAATTTGAAAATCAACCTTTTCTGGTCCGTTTACTTTTAAATATGTAGATTTTGTTAACGTTGCTAAGTTTAATCTATTAACCTAATTTTGTTTTATATGTTATAAAATATTGAGCACATTTTCATAAGAGATGTACATATAATCTGGCATGTCTAGCTCATATACTCAGAAGTGCCGTATCATTGGCATTCCAAGCTTTTTAATTTCATTTAGACACGAAGTACTTGTAAGAGAATGAACAATAAAGGAAACTGATTTTAGACGAATGACCCTAACAATTTCTATTAAAAAATGAATACGTAACTTTAGAAAATTAATTTGACGAATAATTTCTAGATATTTATGTCTTAACAGAAATACTGATCGGTTTGATGTGTTCTGAATCGCGCAATTTTTTCTTTAAAATCCATGGACAACTTACTCTTAATGTTTATTGCTAATTGTTAGGCTTGTCTTGCAAAGCTGACTGCTTATAAATTTTAATTTGATTTTCAGTCAATGGGAATTGGACTGAGTGGAGCGAGGGTCCATGTTCAGTCACGTGTTCTAATGGAACTATGGAACGTAATAGATCTTGCACAAACCCTTCTCCACAATATAATGGAACAGACTGCGTTGGATCCCCAAATGATACAATTATCTGCACTAAAGGTCCTTGCCCAGGTAGGTTGTGTGATCAAAATTATCCAATATTTACTTTGTTTTTATGTGATACTAATTTACTTGATTGTCTCACAATTAGACTGAAAATTTTGTATTGTCATCCTAGGATGATAAATATTAGAAAAATAAAATCCCAGGATGATAAATTTAAAAAAACAATTAATATCCAAATATTTCTTGCTTTTCAATTGGATAATGTACATAGTATTACACATTTGATTGCTGTCGGTATCAGTACCAAAAGAAAAACTAAAATTAAACTTTAATTTCTTCTTTTAATTGATACGGATAGACAAATTTGGTCGTTTCTTGTCGCAAACAGAACCATCAGGCGAGAGAATCATTGAGGAGCTAGGAGAAGCGTTGAAAGAACTTTAAGTAGCGTGGTTGCAGGATTGAAGGAACTCGTAGCAACCAGGTTGCTTGAACTATCATCGCAATTCAAGTTCTTGGAAATATCTTTCAGCATTCTAGTGCTTGGAACAATATACTCCCGTAAAGCCTCTAAAGAAGGCTGCCCCGTGACGGTGTTTATCATACTCTCGGAATTTCCACATTGAAATAATCTTGTAGCACCAGTTCGACGCAACCCTGAAATTCAGATTAAGAAGCAACATTCAAAATTGTATTATAATGACAAAAATAATAAATACTCACCATGTAAGTTATAATAACCAGAAAGTTCAGCGTCTTCGTAGATACTTTTATGGTAAGCCTCAATAGTATACTAGCCAAGAGTAACGATTGCAAAACTATTACCCGTATGTTTCAGGTAGAATTCTTTATCAACCATGTTGTAATTCATCTGTATTGCCTCCATACAAAACTTCAGTAGTCTAACAGGGCATCTAACGGAATTTTCATTCTTGTAGACGGTCACATCTTTTGGCTTAACTTTCTTCCTATTTAAACCGCCAGGATTAGCTTTTGAACTCCACTCTGTGTAGTTAAAGTATTTTTCATTGTCAGAAATGTAGAACATGGACGGCCTCAGCATTCGGTCTTCTTAGGTTCTCAGCATTAAGTTCAGACCAAGAGTGTAGATCAGGGTTCTCACCACTTTCTTTGGTGTACTATTGCCCGGAATTTGAAATATTTGATTATTTTTAACAAAAACAAGTCGATTGAAATTTCAAAAAAACATTTATATAGCATCAACAAATATCAAAATCTCACCTAATATGCCATTGCTCCACATGAAGTCTTTCTGTTCTTTTGTTACAAGCTCAGCTTTATTAGGATTGCTACCCAGACATTGTTTTTGTCTCATCTTCATGACGCCATCTAGAGAATTTTTAACGATCTTGAAGCAATCGTCCTTGTGAAATTTGTAGGAATGACCGTGGATCAAGCAATGAAGTTGTAAGCATAATACAAACCCGAGGTAGCTATTGGCTTTGTATTCCTGCTTATCCTTGGTTCGCATTTCAGCGAGAAAGTCCATGGTCAAGGTTTCAAAAGAAGACTGAGGAACCCGTGAGTTGAGAGACGAAGTTTAGTATTTTTTCTTGAACCTAATCATTCCATAGTTTTAAAACATAGATGATTTTCCTCGACGTATTTCTACTTATATAATGCTCTTATAGCGTATTCCGATTCGTTTCCAAACCTCCAGTCCATATCAGCATCATGCTTACTATCACCACATTCCAAAATAAATTCGACCACGTCCTCTGGTACGGTATCCATAATTAATGAATGAAAGCTCTTGCTCTTGTTATTTATTGCCTAGGAAAGGTGTGAACAATAATTTGTCAACAACGGTCATATTATGTAAAAGTGACATGCATGCACAATTGTGTATTTTGATTCTCAGGATGATAAAGTGAAATATTTATCCGTGTAGACCAATTATGATTAGTAAAATCAATAATTGGATAAATGTGTTAGTAGACTTGATGCTATGCCTGGCTCGTTTACAATCTTCGCGCTGACGCGCTCAGATGATAATCTCGACTAGCATGCGCATCTCGTCTACTACCTATTACTTATCAGTCAATGAAAAGAGAACTTGCTAAAATACTAAAAGCATTCATAATTTGAAAGTCAAATTTCTTTGATCCGTTTGCTTTCAAATTTGTAGATTTTGTTAACGTTACAAAGCTTAATCTCTTGAAATAATTTAATTCTTTGGGGTTATTAGCTTGTGAGCAATTTTCAGAAGTGCTGTTTACACTGGCATGGCTAGCTCATATAGTTTATTTCATTTTATTATGAAGTACATATAACAGAATGGACAATAAAGCAAACTGATGTTAAATGATTGACACTAACTGATATATTTCTACTAAAGATGAATATGTAAAGTTTGAAAGTTAAGTTGAAGAACAATTTCTAGATATTTATTTTAGAAATGAATACTGCTCGTTTTGATCTGGTCCGGACTCTCATAATTATTCTCTAAAGTCTGTAAAACTTGTGAAACATAACTCATTGCGTTTATTAATAAATATAAGCTGGTCTTGCAAAGTAGTCTGCTCATGAATGTAATTTGATTTTCAGTCAACGGGAATTGGACTGAGTGGAGCGAAGGTCCATGTTCAGTCACGTGTTCTAATGGCACAATGGAACGTAATAGAACTTGCACAAATCCACTTCCACAATATAATGGAACAGACTGCGATGGATCCCCAAATGATACAATTATCTGCACCAATGAACCTTGCCCACGTAGGTCATAAGTCAATAAACAAAGACTTTGAAAAATTGCTAAATTGAAGCATTCGTAGTTTCAAAATTTTCTCTTATCTGTTTACTTTTAAATTTGTAGACGTTGTTAACGTTGTTAAGTTTAATCTATTATATTGACATATGTTATAAAATATATACGTTATAAAATGTTAATCATATTCATAAGAGCTGTATACTCTGGCATAGGTAGCTCATATATTTTGTTTTATTTTGATATAAAGTGAATGATCCATCTGACGCTTCTACCCAGGTATTCATCATTTCTCCTTGCCAGATGTCCTAATGACCGAAGCCTCACCTCCCTCAGTTTTCCTTTAAATTCACCAATAGTCATCTTCTTTGTCACCTTTTCATTTCTCATTTTTTCAAATCTCATCAGATTTAAAGACCACCTAAACATTTTCATTTTTGCCACCTGTGTCTTTTTTGCGGCCCGTTTGTAGTAGTCACTGTCTATATCCAATACAGTATTTCTGGTCTCAACGTCTTTCTTTTCAACTTGTCTGGCACTTTTCTGTTACTTTTAACACCAGTTATACTTTTCCATGAACCCCACCCAGTGTGTATCCATTTTTTATCTCTTTCTTATATCCAACATCTCTCTGAACTGTTGAAATCCTTTACCTGATTGAGATTTTCTCACTGCATTTTCAACTCAACATCGGTTCTGACCTAGCTCCTTAGATCTACTGAAAATAAATAAAGAATTAAATTGTGAATAACATGACAGCTACTATATTCTTAGATAGAATAATAAAAATATCTCAAACTAAACATGTAATGAACTTCTGTGAAACATATTTTCTAGATACTTTAACTATAGTGTTCGTTTAATTTTCAATTAATGTTTTTATTATTATTTTAGCGAAATGCCTTGTAGGTTACTATTTCTACAACGACAATTGTTTCAAGTACTTCTCCCAACAGTTATCTTTCTCAAATGCCTCAATGAGATGCAGAGAAGACGGTGGAAATCTTGCATCAATTTATAGTGTCCCGGAACTTGAGATTGTTGAACGACTGGCTAATGGTTCTAATTCAACACTTCCGTACTGGATTGGTGGAGACTGGAATTTTTATATTCTCAGGCGGCAGTGGCCCAATGGAACATCAATTGAATATTGGAAATCGAAGAAAAATTGGGACGTCACTCTCAAAAAAGTGGCCGTGGGTAATTGCACTTCTGTTAACTCCAACCATTTAGTTTCTGCTGAATGTGCAACAAAACTCAATTTTATATGTAAAGCTGTTCAATTATATCCACCAGGTATGTTTGTTAGATAAACTCAGAAATTAATTTTCATTGCAAATCCTAGGTTTTACTAGCCGTGGACCACCCGACCAGTCTACTAATCTGCTAGATCTACTGAACATAAAATAAACAATTAAGCTTTGAATAACATTACAACTATATACATATTTTCTGAGATAGAACAATTAAAGCATCTCAAACTAAACATAAAAACAATAGCATAACTTTGGAAATATAATATTAAATATTGATGATTGGATCAAGAAATATTAGAAATCTATAGGTTACATTAATGAGAAAGCAAAGATTTAAAAATACAATTTATGTAATAGAATTATATTTTCATGTATGGTAATGCAATGCTTTAAATCATATATAAAAAACACTTGTTTACCTTGAAGACCTTGTTCCACTATTTCGGCAGGGTCGGTCTTCTCTTCATTCGCCACGTGTTTCTCTCAGTTGCCATCTCACTGGTGAGTCCCATTTCTTTCATGTATTCTCCTATCAGCTGCATCCATCCAGGTATTCTGTGGTCTTACCTTTTTCTTCTTCCCAATGACTTCCCACTGGACTATCTTTGGGACCGGATATTTAGGCTCTCTACGAGAACATGTCCATACCATTTCAGTCTGTTGCTTCTCAGCCATGACATAATATCTGGGATATGTGCCATTTTTCGGATATCCTCATTTCTAACATGGTCTAAAAAGGACATACCATATATTTATGTTGATACCAGTCTCATTCATGCATTAATATTGATGGTTAGACATTCTAGACCATAAGTGATGGCTGGTCTGATGAGTGCTACATACAGCTTGGTTTTAATTTTGGCAACTGGGTAAACAAATGTTTTTTTATATATGATTTAAAGCATTGCATTACCATATATGAAAATATATAATACATAAATTGGATGACCTCATCAATTAGGGTGGCTGTTTGATTTAGGGTAGACCCAAGGTACTTGAATTTGCTCATTCTGATCTGTTGATGGTGTGTCCATGGACCTAAAAAAACAATTGATTTTCCTATAATAGCCCTTAAAATCTTATATAGAATCGGTGTAAACTTCTCAAAATATATTACATTGCAAATCCCTACTCCATTCTGCAATTTCGAGTTGTTGTAAATACCAAAGGAAGTTATGCCACATATTTATTTCATCCTATGTCAAATGATGTACACAACGTAATTTTAAAAAAATCCCTTTTTTTAGAAACTGGTGATCGGACCTTGCTCAGCAACATATCGTTACGGGATATCTTTCTGATCACGAAGTAATGGTATTTCAAAAGAATATTGAAATTATTAGTCTAGAAACAGTTTTTGAAAGTAATGAAAGACGATACTCTAATGTTTTATAGAGTAGACAAGAACAAATGAAAGCCCATCAAACATAGAAATAAATTAAAAACAAACTAATAAGATGGAATCTGTGCCCACACTTAGTACGTAGACGTCATTTTTTTACTTCTAATTGAGATATACTTTGTACTTAGTATACGAATTATATATACCAAATGTGAAGGTATTTATATCTCCTATTGTTAATTAAGATATACCGTATGTCCAAAACGTATGTGTGCATCATATAATCTTTCAGGTAGTTATTTCAGGTAAAACATTATTAACTTATTTTTAGAATTTGGATTTGTTAACTATTCTCCCAATATTTCTGAAATTAATATGTTTCATGGTTTTAAATACAACTAAAGAATCATGATGTACACAGACGTTTTGTACCTATAACACTTTTTACTTAGTATAATACACATTTGAAGGTATTTAAGTCTAGTATTAATAATTAAGAACACTCTTGTCACAAACATTATTGGTTTTAAATAACCTTAGTATAATTATATTCAGCAATAAATAAATTCCAATATTTAGGATGTCAATCAAATCTGACTTCAACAATTATTCTATGTGAATAATTTCTTTAAAAATATGTTTGGACAAGAGTGACCTACTTTGGGAACTCACCTCGTGCCCTTGGGGTGGTCGGATAAGTTTGCCTAATTGTTTGATTTGTTTTGACACTATATTTGAGGTGGTAGCTTTACCACGCTCCCTAAATTTACAAAGGAAACTGAATATGTTTTTTTTAAATTTGAATTTTACTTACTGAGTCCTTAATGGACCTATACACGAAACTTCAATTGGGCAAACTTTAATTCCTCCTCCTCTTTCTACAAATATTCGATGTTTCTAACACGAAATTCTATGCGCAACAAATATATGGACAACCTACCTTCTTTAAACCGATTTGGTCATGTCACTAAAGTACCGTAGCGTATTGGCCAGAAATTTTAAGTTCACAAGCTGTGTCCTTTTGGTATGATGCCTCGACATACAGAACATGTTTTAGATAGGAAAGACATTAAAAACATGAAATCGAATTATGTATATAAAATATGTTGTGCAGTCCATTGTAAAAGCTAAACATTCCTTATTTTGTTGCCAACAAATTAAAGAACTATTTTAGATAACCCGCCTTGTCACCAAGGGTTCCTGTGCCTCCGGGTTGTATTCAAAGTGGCCAATCAATAGATTTACCCATACTGAAATTTAACAGTTTTAAAAGTCGCTTATATTTCTTCAAATCTATTCTAAGGACATCTGTTTATCAATAAAAAACAGCGTAGTGCTAGGCAATAACCAGGAAATAACTTTGTGTAAAAATCTTTTAAATTATTAGTGAATCCAATTCTACCTACAATTGATATACATCTTAAGTGAACTCAGCTTTATTAAAATAGCATTACGAAAACTCATTTCACGATAACGTCCCAATTTTTAATTACTTGCAACATCAACTATGGCGGTATAGATTTGCACCTGAACGTAACTCCAGCACGTACTACTTTAGTAGAAATATTTTTTTTTGGTATGGAACTGATCAGAATTTAGTCAAATGAAATATACTTCCAATAATCTTTAATATTCCATTAAGGCCCTTTAACCAAAATATCATTTCTCTCTTCTGTCGTATCCAACATTGGATTTCTATGGAAATGTTTAGCCACTTGGTAGTGGGTAAAAAGCTCTAATGTTAACTAAGTAATTAAAAAATTGAAAAATAGTTGTTATACCGTAATTCAATAAAAAAAACTGTTTAATCTAAAGCTATGTAGAAAGTTTGCCATCTTTAAAATTGTAAATTCAATTGGTTAGGTTCAAAGTGTTTTAACATCTCCCTCTGTATCTAGCATAGACTGCGAGAAGATCAAGATCAGACAGTTATTTCAGGTTTTCTTGCAGATAATCTAATATAATGTATTTCATAAAAATATAAAAAACATAAAATTGCTCTGTAAAATATAGGCTGTTTTCTACCTTTAAAAATGTTTCACGTTAAAAACAAATATTATTTGATTTTTGATCAATAAACTCATTTCAAATTTAAATTTTAAAAATAATATTCGTTCAATAAAATATAAATTAAAAAAATATCAAAATATTAGGTATTATTTTAAAATGTATTTGGCATGCAGTTACCTTGTTTATTTTTCCTATTTCAATCTTATTATATTGTACATACCTAGCTACTGCAAATTAGGAAAATTATTTAAATATTTATAAAACTAAATTTCTGAAAGTTTAGAATTTGTAACGTGATAACATTTTAAACTAAACTGTATATACAAATAAAGAGTGTCTCAACTTCAATTTGAATACAATATCTACTTATAAAGATTTAGAAGGATAATTTTTAGTACTTTTTTAGCTATTATTTGGTTTTGATTTTATTTTATGCAATTGTACTTGTTGCCTTACAAAATGCATAATTTTGTATATTAATAACGTTTGAGCTTTCTGTTATGAATTTTTTATTTACATATTGACCATATTTCCAGTCAGCCCCTAACTTCATCTGTGGGCCCGTGGATAACATGGTAACATAGGTGCGGACAGGAACCTTGAGGGTTTTAATCCTTGGCGGATAAAGGAAGGTTGTGGCCAATTGCCCCCTCTAAGGTATTTCCCTTGAGTGACCACAGAATGTACAAATCATAACTTACCTTCCCTTTGTGAGGCTATATCCACATATATTTTGAAATAAAACCATCTAACCTTGAAAAGTTTTGATTAAAACCCTCTCGGCTGCGGGATTATTCGAATCAGAGAAATTTGATGGATGGCTTAAGCAGCCAAATAATTTGTTACATCGTTGGTGATTAGTTTAAATCGCTTCTGTTTACTTATATAATAGCCACTTACATTTTTCTACTAACCACGATGCCTGTAGTACACGATCAAATTAAATTTGTAGAAACTAGAAAGCTATTTGGTATTTGAATAGGCAAAGATATTCACAGAATACAATTGTGTTCTTTACCATTTAGTGAAGATACTGTTGGTGTGTAGTTTGGCAAACTCATTTGTATAGATAGGACACAAAAATTCATTATAATATTTGTGCACACTAGTTTGATCGTGTGCCTTAACGAAAGTAGTCTATTTCTAAGCAAGTACCTTTGGTCGGTATTAAACACGAAAAACTATATTGACATACTTCGTTGTAGACTTTTTACTTGTCTGTTTATTATTTAACAATTATGGTCACAAACATGTAGAATAAGAGCAAACATCCCAAAACTAAATGAATACTTGATTAAAAATATATATTGTAAAGTCACATTTCAATAAAAGTATTTAATATAATAAGTTAAATTACATACCTAGTTAATGAAATCATCATGTCTGTTATAATGAACACATATCAAAAAAATATAACGGTTTGTAAAATATTTTAGCTTAAATTATAATTGAAATAAATTTGATGATTCCTATTTTTTTGGGTTCGGTTTAAATGGAGTTCACATTAAAATACACAATACAGTAAGTAGCAATAGAGATTAAGTTGATTATAGTTGATACTTTTGTCATTTATTATATTTTTTTAATTCTATTTTTTAATACAGAATCGATTTAAATCTATGTACTAAAACCATGATGAAAACATCATTGATCAGTATACAATAACTGTGCATATATCCCCGAAGACTCACTGGATGAGTATTAGAGACTTACCTTCTTTTTGAAACATAAAAGTTGTTTCTCTGATTCGAGCATATAAATTATGATAACTACGCATATCCACTTTCTTTTGGGTTTTTATGTATTTAATAATTGGCATATTAGATATTTGTAACGTTTGATTTTATTTATTAAAATACTGACGTAGTGCAATAAGTTCCTACAGGGTGCCCTAATGTAACCGAACCATAAATTTAAATACAAAAATGTCAACTGTGAACTGCATTACAATCATGATTTCTTTTGACAACACTGATAACAACGCATAATTTCTAGCTATTCGTGTTGAATACTTTGTTTCAGTTGATCTATTGTTCGTATAATAAGCTGCGTTCTTTAGAACTCCCTCATAGAAAGAAATCAGACGGCATATTCGAGCAGTTCCTGCAGCCCTAATTCATGTCCGGGAAATGTTTTATCAAGCTATTGTCGAACGTCTTTGGCGTAGTGATCACATGCATCATCCTTTTGAAAATGAAAATCACCGAAATTGAGAGCTCAATAAAATAGGAACCAGTTTAGTCTTCAGCATTTCATGATAACATTCACCATTTAATAGTTCCTTTAAAGCAGAAGGGGTCAACTAGGCCAGTGCTGTTTATTCCAGTCCAGACTGTGAATCCAGTAACATTGACTTCCGTCTGAAACATTTGATAGCAATTTTCACTCACAATTAACACAATTGTGTCTATTTAACAGATTCATTCACTCCAGAAGATGTAATCTAGGAAATCAGGTGCTTCTACACTAATATCTACAAAAGTTTCAGAAACTTGTAATTGTTTATCGGAGTCATTCTCACTTGGGGCATACAGAAGATGAGGTCTGTATTGTTTTATGTCAATGTCATGGAAGATATGTTGAAATGAGGTTTGAAATATTTTCATCTCTTTCGATGCCTGGAAAATAGATATTTTAGGAGAATGAAAAAATGCAACTGTCATTAAATACTTGACTTCAGGAGCATTTGACACACTTCCAGTTTCTTCTAATTTGGATATATGATTAAACGTAGTCCATTTACTCAGTAGAGGTGTTCTAAAGTTTATTTCCCATATATTTCCAACATGTTTGCTGCATAGAAGTTCTAAATAACAAAGATGCGTTCGTTTAAATCAAAATGCACCTAAGAATCAAGTCCTAATGTCATAACAAAATCAAAAAGATCCAAAGACTACTACTGACCAAAGATAACATTTGAGTTAAAAGAAGGTTTTAAATATCTACATTTATTTAAAATTTGCGGTTCGATTACTTTTGCAGGCACGTCGGAATGATTTTAATATGGGGGGGGGGGTAATGGGTTTTACAAACTGCTGCTGCACATGGCTATAGGCGCCGAAAGGTTTTGCTGTTTTTACCTAAAATGTATTTAAAGGCACCTAAAATTAACATTTATGTACTCCATTTCAGCTAAATAGGAGGTTTTACTTTTTATATTTACATTACGTGCCAAACTTCATTTAGAAATCCCTTTTTTAGTAAAACATAATTGTCAGTAACAAAAATCAAAAATAATATGTTCATTAGTGTGCGACCAAACATGTACTATTGCCTCCGCAGCAAAATTCTTGGGGCGCCAACTGCCCCCCCCCCCCTTGCCCCCCCTTGTTCCGCCGACGTGCCTGTATTGGGATACTTTTATGATACCGATACTTAACCACACATTTTTATGTATTGAATAATTTGTATATTGTTTGTGACGACTGATTTTATTTAATAAAAAACTGAATTTTCTTTTAATAGTGTTAACATTATTTTGACAAACAACCGGCCTTAATTTCTCTTCCACGGTTAAGAGTAGAATATTTAGAAAAATAGTATCATATGGTCACGCCTAGTTCATTAATTGCTAATCGCAATTTACTATAATTTTTTAGAAGAGAAAAATCAATATCTGTGTTATAAAATGACAAAAATGTTACTTCTATCTAACAAATGTGTTTAAGAGTAATAATTTAAAAAATGGTATACTTTGATAAAACTATACTACTTATCTATATTACTCGCAAATAATAGCGCAGGCAGCTGTTTCGGCCTTGTTGGGCCTCATCAGCCAGGCATAATCATTGCCTGAATAATATAAAATGTTCGTATATTTCATATCAAAGCAAAGAAGTAAAGAAAATGTTCGTTTTAAATTAGATATTGAAAAGGTGAAACTTAATGTTATACGGCTCCTATTTCAAACCGTTGACCTTTCCAGGTCATCGGCTCCTTTCTTCACAATGAGATCAGATCATTTTGTTCTGACAAGAATTTCTTTCACAGTATTACATTTAGTACATTCCATATAAATTTCAGTACATGGTTTCAATTTTGTTTCGTTTTCTATATCAGAAAACAGATATTTTGCGGTAATTCTTTTATAATGAAATTATCTTGTTTGCTTAGCAATACTAGTCTAAATATATTTCCTCTATATATCTTCTACTTTTCTATGTACTTAAGCAACTTTTATAACGCATTTGTAAACATTATAAATGTACATATATTTACATAAAAAATTGAATTATAATAAGATAGGTCGGTAAATCCAGAAAAAAGTGTTAGTTTAGTGTCTTTATGCAATAAAATCTAAACCATAATTGTTATTAAACTATTTTTTTTGGTAACTGTTCACCGCAAAGACTACTATCTAACGCAAGTTAAAGAAGTGCAATAAAATATTATTTTGGTTTGATTTATCATCGCTGAAACTCTAAAAATACTTCAAAATCCTTAAAATGACATGTCTTCATTTTTGTTTATGAAACTTTAACAATGCATTATATTCCAACCGTAACTCCAAATTTTGATAAAATTTGGAGTGTATGACAAATAAACTCACTGGTAACCCTGTCTGAGTTTGTTTTATCCTTTGTGATTTACAGTGATATATTCAGAATCATATGTCTTCTATTTTTTTTGTCCGTTAACTGATGTTTTGTTGTCCGTTAACCGACGGCATTATTTTCTTTACAAAACTAGTCAAAGGTTAACCGATAATGGTAAAATATGCGTAACGAGTGCTTTTGTTCACTGGATTAATTTTTTTATAAATAATATCAAAATTTAATAAGATATTTGCCTAAAACTAGACAAAAATGTTTCAATTGGAGCACAAATTGTCCGTTAACCGACGCCAATTAAAACCAAATTTCTGAATTCCTACCAATGACAAATATGGTTAACTTCGAGTTGTTTCCTTCTTTATAATGTGTCTTATCTTAAAACCATAATTATTTTACTCTAGATATAACCTGTACATTGTGAGACATAAATATAAGCACAAAGTGTCCGTTAACCGACGCCTTCAAATGACGTCGGTTAACGGACAAACTTAGTCAATTTAGAGTAGACCGTAAACACTATAAAAAGTACTTTTCAAAAAAACTTCTGAGAAGATCTGTTCACAAAAAAATAACCCACCTATTGACAAAAACTTGCTGCACAATACGGACTAATTAAATCCTTGAAATTAAATAGCAAATCTGCTCCGATCAAACCGCAATGCATGTTTCCAACAAATATCGAGGTACTAAGGCAAAGGTAAACAGAAACGCCAAAATAAGCTATTCCACTCTGAACACAAATGGCCGTATTGTCAAGAAGAATAACAAGAAAACAAAATAGAATGATTATCAGAGATTTTTATGTTAGAGATGACAACTCAAGACTTACTGCTGGCAAAAATGAAACTGGGACCAGACACAAACAGAAACACCAAAAGAGATTTCTCAATTTTTCTATTGAGTTTATATATTCAAAGTTTACAAGCGAATACCCCGAGAAAACTATCAGTAGATCTTTATGTTATCAACATCACCCCTTTTGGGTTGTACGGCCATCCATGAATAACCGTGAACAATGTCTCTGCTCTCAATGCTCAAACCTACAACTATGTACTTGCTGATGCACTGTTTTTTAATAACGTCATACGATCTCGGGACACTACCATTCTTGTCAAGCAGATTTTGTTACACAGAAGATTCAGAGTGTGCAAGTAGAAGCTGCGAAACATGCAAAGATAATCGAGCAAGTGATAAAAGATAAAAGCTGATATTGTTACTTTCTATCAGTGGCAGCGCTTGCTTGATGAGAACACAATATGTTTCGATAAAAATGCGTTCAGAAATTTGACAGTATGGTATCTATCCGTTGTTAATAAATTCGAATCTCAATTAAGTGCTCATGCTGCACATTGATTTCAAATCACAACACAGTACAAAGCAATTGGGCATGTCAAAAATTCATTATCAGTCAGTTGGCACAATTATTTTTCACATTGATTTCAGTGAGCATTACTCTTGCAAGTGGGCAGCTGAGGTTCCAGCAACACATTTTGGAGGCCGTATTCAAGTTGTTATTCATCAGGGGGTAGGCTATCCAGTAGATGCAAATCCAGAAAACTTTGTATCATTATCTGATGACAAACGCAAAACTTCTGAGAGTATTACTGCTCATGTCAATAGCTTCTTAACTAACAAAGCTGCACAAACGGATATAAAAAAACTGATCATAATCTCCGATAGTCCCTCAGGCCAATATCGCAATCGATCAACAATTTACCTGATGTCAATAGTTTGCACGAACTTGGGTATCTCCTAATTTGAATGGATATTTACAGAAGTGGGTCACGGAAAGGGTGCCGCTGATGGTGTCGGAGTAGCGGTAAAGGGTTTGGCAGATAATTGTGTTTCTTTTCAACAGCATTCCATTCAATCAGCATCCGATATGTTGAATGTTCTAAATGAATCAACAATATCAGGCAGAATTGTTACAACTCGAGCGATTGATTGCATGAAAGCTCTTTTGAATAAAAAAAGGC
>JAUYWI010146526.1:0-19728 GCA_034780595.1 Parotoplana pacifica | reverse complement strand
GGGCGTGTCCTGAGATAAATAATTAAAGCCCTCGATAAGGAGGAGGGCGTGTCCTGAGATAAATAATTAAAGCCCTCTATAAGGTGGAGGACGTGTCCTTAGATAAATAATTAAAGCCCTCGATAAGGAGGGGTGTGTGTCCTGAGGAGCAGTCGGTAGCTGAGTGCGCAGCACGCTGGACTACGGATCGGATAGAAAGGTACCTGGTTCTGGTTCGAGACCTGGTCGTGACACACTTGGTGGACCAGGTTCCGAAAGTGCTCAGGACTAGACAATCCACCTCCGACCTGTCTGATAAGTGGTCAAGGTGTACCCAAGGGAGCCGGTCTTAGCCCAAAGACCGTGAAGAGGTTGTCTCCCATGGTGATTGCGGGGTACTGATACTACTGACAGTAGTATTTGCGAATTAGCACATTATTTCGCGGATCACTGTGATGGTGTCACTCGATGTCTCTCGTAGAAATATTTGAAGATAGATGTCACCCTGATGTAGGTAGATTGTTTATCTAAATAATGAACTTACTGGGTACTCAATGTTGAATATGTTGCAGACACGCGAATCTGGTCTCGTGGTGAAAGTGAAGCTGTCAGAGGTCAACTTGGTGCCCCACTATTCGGACGTGGCTCACGTGAGCGACAATGACATGGTCTTCAAGACGAAGATGTTTGACGACTACCAGAAGACGATGAAATTTGTCGTAAACAATAAATGCAGGTAACAGTAGCTAAGTCAAATACTAGGGGGGTCTAATTTTCTGCGACTATTTCACCGCAATAGGTGTTGTGTCGGAGAATTGAAATTAATTTCTATTGATTAGAACACAAATTATGTAAATTTAGAAACGCTAATAGTCCATAAATATGAAGTAAACAAAAATGAATTAGTAATTTAAATTTTATATCACTTAATCATCACGTTAATGATCGTTTTACGGTTTAATCGATACCATTTAGTTTTAATTGCTCTCTGTAAATGTGTAGATGTCTACTTTAATCGTACATTAAATCATAGCCGCCTGTTTTACAGGGAAAAATAAAGTTTGGTTCTTACTTGACAATAACTTATTTTTCAATAGAAAAAAAAATATTTATCAATAAATAGGATTTCCCTACATGCAAGTCGAGTCAATTTTATATCTAGTTTGTGGAGTTCAAGTTTCAATCAGAAAGAGAATGGGCAATAAATTGGATTTTACTATACATTTTTATGATGAAGTTTTATATATTATTTGTTACTAACAGTCCAAAAACAGTAATATATGGTTTGTTTTGTTTGTAAGACCGAAAAGAAAAGTAACGGACAGCCCAAAAATGGTTATGAAATCATTAATTGCAGAGTCATAAGATTCACCCGTTGACATTATTTTCCTTAAAGTCTACATTCTACACAATTAAGAAATGATCACAGGTTATAGTTTGGTAGCAGGTAGATGTCACATGGGCAATAGATCATCACCACGTCACGACACTTCAGCGATTTTTCTATACACCGTACAATTTCGTCTTGTGAATCCGACTAATAACATGGTTCTTGTTTTTTGTCAGCCAAATATCAAGGTATCCTATCTCTGAGGGGATATTTACTAAAGCTAAGAATTAATCTTTGCCCAATACTGACCAGATCCTCATTAATTTTTTTTTCTGTTTATAACGTTTAATTACCGTCTCTGCAACCAGCCTAGTTAATCTCTTTCTCTCTGCAGGCATCCCCTTCCTATCTACTATGTGCTGACCATGGAACCCTTCAGGGACCGCTATACAACAGCAAAGAAGATCATCTGTGGCCAAAACAATCGTAAGGGGTTCCTGCGCTGCCCTGATAATTATTTTGATGGACAAATCTACTACTTCCGAACCGTGAACCAAGTCTGTAAACAAAATGTAAGTCTGTGGCCAGAGTTTATAGGCAGATGTCTATGCCTGGTTTAGTATTATTAGGTATTTATTTTATTCTAGGTGCGTTTTCTTCTTTCATGTGTAGATTAGGAAAATAAATTGCAATCAGGTGACATCGAGGGGTTGTGTGTGTATGTTGTGTTATGAGTGAATGAAAATATATTCAGATCAGACAGAAAGAAGTTTTGGTAATTATTATTGATTTTAGAAATTAAATTTTTTTGATTGTGATATAACTTACATATTTTAAATACACCATCATGTAACGGAATGCATAAGACTACTTATAAGTAGTATACTACATTTTTTTGCATTTTGATTTTATTAATTTATAATAAATATTATATGCTATTTGTTAGTGATACAATAGTTTCATAAATAATGTTAAAGTGGGTGACTGTTTGAAGTTGATTGCTGTTTAAATTTTTTTGTGATGCTGTGGTATCATTTTTTTAAATTCTCTTTTACTAAACCAGTTTTTTTAGGTAGCCAGTCCTATTTTATCAGTAGCTAGTTACCCTACCCCAAATCTCTAATTGTGTAGTGTCTAATCAATAAATAAAATGTTAAATTATATCTATGTATATACCTAATTTAATATTTATGGTAGATTCCTTTATTGAAATCAAAATTTGGAACAAATGTCTCTTCAGGTAGTAGTTAGCTCAACAAAAATGATTCCAGACCCAGAAAGGAAGGGAGGTGATTTACAACATAAGAAGCTACTGAAACCATAAAATGAAATTTGTTGGGCGAATAAGTGACATGCTTCCCTGCGAGAGGACTTGGAGTTGAGTCAGTCACTCACATTGAGGGCAGCTAAATCTTTGCTTAGTTATAACTGGACTTTCAGATTTCCAACCTCTCTCATGACTTAGCAAGCAACCGGAAATTTGAGAAAACGAATGTTTCTTTTTTGGTTGGGGGGGGAGAGGAAGGGTTCTATAAATACAATTACAATTTTAGTAAAACATTGTGGGATAAAGCTAACTAATACGTGAATTCCCCTGGTGCTTTCAATGCGTTAGTTTAGGTGGAATTTATTTATTTAGTGGCGATATTATATATTGTGCTGCCAGCCTGCTATTATCTGGTGAACAATAGACTTCTGTTTCTTAAACTAACCAAACTGAAATTTGATATTCAAGTGGAATAAATACTTTAGCACTTAGATTATATTATTATCTCCAGTGTGTATGTTAACTATCAGTTATGTTTGTATTTTTTATTTTTTTATTACTACTATATTATTATTAGTTGTTTTCACTTTTTGATGTCAATTTTTGTATAACTACTTTTTATATTTTTATGTCCAAATTTTGTGATTTATTTGATGTGAATTTGTTTTGTCTTTTTTTTCAAGAAAAAACATTTCAATTATCATTGATTTTATCATAGAATGTGTCTTGTAAAGCTCAATCATCACTGGTTTCAAAATAAGTTACAGTTATATTTTAAAATAGTTTCTAAATTAAATTTACTACTGATTACTGATAAGTAGTGTGAAAAATATTGTTTTTCAAAATTAGTTGTAAAATATTATACTTATTACTTTAAGTAATATAAGCAATAAAAAATGTTTTTGTAAACTTTGCCATAAGATACATACTGTAATTTTGGACATAAAAAGATTGAGTAAACTATAACCATTTATTTATACGTTTATTTATTATAATGTACTTTTTTATATTTTACTATACTTTTTCTCTTATGTTGTTTGTGTTAACTCCTTTATTTCATAATTTCTCTTTACACATAATATTAATATCTGATTGATTGATTGATATTTTCCCTCTGTTTTCTGTGACCACCATCACTGTTTTTAACAGTTGAAAGGAGCCAAAGTGAACCTATTAGATGTAAGTTGACTCTGCTCTGCCTGGAGTGCCTAGGTAATGAAAAAACTCTCAAAACATCCTTCGTTACTATTAATTAAAACAGATTTCTTTCAAACTAAACAATAATCAGTATGTTCTGTTGAAAAACAACATAAATTGCAAAACTACTATCTTGGAAAAGGCAACAGACTGTCTTTCCACGTGTTTTACTATTTTGTTCAATTCTTAACCTTATTGTTACTAAACCAAGTTGTTGTTTCTAATGATGTTGATGATGCGATGGTATTAATGATGACAATGATATTTGCGTATCTGTCTACTCCAGAGTATTATTTTAGTGTACTAAACAAAATAAAAGCACTAGTTTTCTGCGAGGTTCATTCCTTGGTAGCATGTTTACCACACTAAAAAGTTAAACGCCTCCCTCCACACACACTAAAATTATCATGGTATTCAAAACTAAAGTTATCCATATTATATTATCTTTGTTGACTTGTCATAACAACAACACAAGACATTTTGATAGACAATTGGGACTAATGAGAGGTACTGTCATTTAGGACTATGTTCAACCAATCTCCATAAAAGCATTTATTTCTTTACACACATCTCAGAGGGCACTGGTAACTTTCACGGTATCTTACTGCCATGAGTTAGATAACTTTAAATTCTCGACAAAAAGCAGATTATAAAATATAAAAATAAACAGCTTCTTGGACATATTAGGGTTCTAATGTCTCCCCCCCCCTCCATTCTGATTGCGTATGGATTTCCAATTTTCTATGTCTAAATCTAAAAAAAATCAATTTTGAACTAATACAATAAGTTACCGAGTGTTACTGGTATAGAGAACAGCTTTAAACTGTTGTTCGAATGTTTGGCCGCTCCTTCTAAAATTTGTTATAATTAATGACACGTCCACAATTAGATGCATCCAATCTATTATTGTAATATATCTCTTGGATGCTCAAAATATGTAAATATCTATGAAAGCCGAAATGCGTGCTTTATTTATGGTAGAGATTAGTATTTTGAAATACCAATATTTACATGAACATAGACATTTGAGGTTAAACATCTAAACCTGAATTTATTTTTTTGAAATTTAAAGCTTACTGAAATTTACTACTATTGTAAATATTGCAATTTGTAAACGTTCGACATCAATTTCAGCACCATTTTCACAACAGTCCTCTATCTGAGATTTGAATACAATTACAAAGATGCATATTTTCATTCATTTATATTCCACAAATAGAATTCTCCTTTCACAGAGTAAGCCCTCCATGTTTCAGAAGACAAATTTCTACGATCAAAACGTACTACCGTATTTGCAATGTTTATAATTTTACTGTTAGTCATACAGTAAACTAATGGAAATTGGAGATAGTTCTAGCTTTGAAATGATAGACATTACAGATACGGTGTTTTCCATAACACAGCATAATAGACGTATCATTGCTAATATATTGAAGAACATGCACTGGTTAATTTATGGGCTCTAGGCCTTCAAGATCGATATTATCCTTATGACTTATTGCTTTTTAAACCACAGAATTGTATATCATTAAAGAATCGATACCATACAAAGATTTTGATTAGAATATCCTAAGCAAAGTATTTGATATATAATTCTTACACTGAATTTTGCTTGAACTATAAGCCAATGAAATTCACCATATTCTTTTAACATTATGTAGCGTACCACAAACTTACCCTAGTACTCTAGTAGTTTGCAATTTGACCTTTAGTAAGGCATGACTTTCCCGTACTTGTAGTATATTGCTAAATCAGATTATGCAACTGGTGCTACATGAGGGCAGATCATATTTGAAAGAACTTTGAGTTGGTTATATGTATATATGTTACCGTCATATCATGTAATTATTAGT
This sequence comes from Parotoplana pacifica, assembly GCA_034780595.1. NCBI lineage: Eukaryota > Metazoa > Platyhelminthes > Proseriata > Otoplanidae > Parotoplana > Parotoplana pacifica. The sequence goes on along the minus strand of JAUYWI010146526.1, from coordinate 14,102 downwards.
CATTTCCTGAAATTCCTAAAAGTCAGTCATTTAGTGAAATAGCCTGATTAAAATTTCAATGAGTTTGGCCTAACTGAGATGTTTCTTTGGAGATTTTTCTTTGGTAACAGTAGTGTCAGGTTTAGTTTTTATTTTATTTTAGTAGACATCTAGATCTACTACAAACAAAAAATAAACCCAATAATATTTCACAAATTGACTGATTTTTAAGAATTTCAGGAAATGACTAATTACATCATGCTATGACGTTAACATATACATACTATTAAAAGATTATTAGCATAGATTTTAGAGAATGTCGCTTTTGCCGTCTTGGACCAATGTAAGAGATTATGTTACCACCATCATAGCTGATGTTAGTTTTGTTTATGAAAGTGTTTCACTCGAGGTTCATATTGTCTTGCAATATTGTTGTACTGCAGCGTCTTCTGAAGTAGAAATCTTTATTAGGTAACTGCTAATAAGTAGTATATAAATTAAATAAATATACTAACATACTACTTTAAGTAATATAAATTTTAAAAAGGAATATTATATATTTTTTATATTTGATGATGAGATTAATGCAAATTCTGAGTACCTACTTTAAGTCTTTCTTGTACTGATGAATGATCCTCGTAAGAAAACTAGTGTTCAGAGTCTATTTTGCGCTACATTGGGTGTTTGCAAGTTGGTATTTCATTATTACTTAATTGGTAGATTGGTTTTTTACTTTCTCTGCAATAATGGTTTCATACCCTAACACATACTACAATTGATACTCATACTGTGTTAGTTATCAGTATTTTAAATTTTTTCTTACTAAAGTAGATTATATTATATATAATCCTAAAATAATAACGATTTCTTTTGCCATATTCATCCACAAAATTAGTCTACATACAATTACAGATTACAAACATAATGGAAGTATTTACTTATAAAGTTCAAAGATGTTACTATTTCATTTTATTTAAACAGTTCAATAAGTTGAAAGCAAAATGAATCAAAGATATTTTTTTAATTGGGTTTGAATTATGGTTGTCCATAGTAGAGAAGTCGTTATTATCAATCCATATCCCCACTTCAAGCATTTTCTTGGAATTAGAGTACAATGGTGATTTGACGGCCTGGTCAGTAATTGTTCGAAATTTGTGTCTGAATTTGAACCAAAGTCTGACCATTTCTGTAACCTTTCAATCCCAAATATGACATGTACATACCTGTTACTGCTCACATACTCATTCATTTATAGAAGTTATACATCTTGTCGAAACACTGTGTGAGCTGAAAACAATTAGTTTTAGTAATTAAAACGGGGATATTTGGACAGGGCATTGGGATACGGGTTATTAGGACAGGGACTATTGAAAGTAATGAGGTGCTAATATGAAGAAAAAGAAACATGTTGGACATAAGTTCTGTTACCGGTTTTTAGTGACCGAAATATCCATCAAGTTTAGTTTTAATGTCCTACTTTTTTGGAACAACTATTTTGATGTCATAGTCAGGTCCAAATGCAAAACTGACATTTGGTCTGTCTGCAACCAATAGGAAAACATTATCTGAGTTCAGTAATTGACTGAAGATGAACTTGAAATTGGAAGTTCTTCTTGAAGTTTCAAATTTAGTTCTTGTACCTGGAGCTCACAGGGTCAAAATTAGCATACAAAATGTTCATCGTGTGAATCGCTAATTATTTTGACTCGTTCGACTTCTATGTTTGTCTACTCTGAGAAATATGTTTTTTAGGATTCTAATTCAGATTTGGTTGTTTGCTCACTACTTTATGGCATCCAAACTCTCTTGATATCCATGGCCAACAATTTATCAAGACTGGGCGGTCTTTGGTCTTTAACATTTCCTCATTATTATTTTGTGTAATTTACGGTTGTTGGTTCGGTATATTTTATTTGGGTGGAAGTTTTGTTCAGTTTAGCTGCATCATTTGTTCTACAATCTATTTACATGGTAGGTAGACATATAAACCGTGGAATTGCTTACACATAATATATAAACCTGTTTAATTTGACAGAATAATGAATAGAAATACCTACCAAGACTTCGTGCATTAAAATGCGCCTCGCAGAAAGCTCTTAACCCCCGAATAACCAATGCCGTTATCTATAGCTCTTAAAATATCCGATATACGGTTTAGTTATAATAATGATATCCGATATGACAAATCACTATTCGATATGACTTAAAAAGTGAAAGTTAATCTCAAAAAATTGCCTGACGTCCATTATGATTCTACTAAAAGTGAGAGAACCCTTTGAGATTCTCTCATTTTTATTCGTATCACCTACAGGCAACTGTCCACTGTCTTAAGAATAATCTCAACTGTTTCAAAATTATTTACTAAAACAAAACTAGATAAGAGTACATATTACGGTTGTACTATTATTTGGGGTGATGCTCATTAATCACAATCAATTTAATACATATCGTGTGACCAATAGAAGTAAACTTTTGTTAAGTTTTTGAAGCTTAATTGTTTATTCGTGTATAATGTCTCTTGAGGCTTTCGATGTGTGTATGTGTGTTTGTTTCTGGTGTGTGTACGATTTGGACGCAGTTTAAAATAGAAACCTATAAAAACTGCTTTTATGAAGTCTCGTCGGGAGCTGCTTGTTTTGTTGTTGGCAAACTTGCTAGAAACGTTGGCTATTATTAATAGCAACGGTAAAACGCCAAACAAGTAGTAGCATTAATTGGATTTGTTTTTGAAAGCGCGGGCACCTCTACCACCGTCCAAAACGTCCTAATGATTGTTAATTAATCGGAACATGGGAACTGTCTAGCCGAGCTTTGTTGGGTTGTATTGTCAAGGATCCTGAGCTGCACAAATGTTCCAGACAACCTAGCTATGGTGAGCGGAGCAATGAATTGATTATTACATTTGCAATTTTTCGGGAATACCAAATTCTTATAAACAACGGCTCAAATTCATATAGTACCGTAGCACATGGAGTCAGTTGCTGTTTTTGTAGTTAAATTTGCATAGTATTGATTTTTCTTCCTAATGCTTTTGATGATTTTCAAAGTTTTGTTACAAATTTGATGGGTGTTTTCCCCACAGAACACTGATTATGTAAATTGTGTAACTTCAGTGAGGTTGATTTTTAAATTTGAAATAACATTTATTGTCTAGGGCAGCTCTTGTTAACTTTATAGACTACCTGGTACATCGGTTTTTAAAATGGGTGTGAAAGTTGGTCTCAACTCTCTTAGTCCAGTCGTTCTAGGGTTCAACTTCAAACTAATTGATTCACAGTGTTTTTCAACGGTTTTGATATCTCATAAGTGTTCTATATGACATACTATGTAAAAAGTCCTTTAAAATCTAAAAAAAAATGGTTGTTCCTATAGGTGTGTTAATTTCCTATCTCTTAAAAACATGTTTTACTCATTTTTCCAATTGGCCTGATGATGGTACATATAAGTACCTATTTTTAAATAATGGCGTAGTTTTACTTTCATGGGAAATGGGTTATCGTTTAAAATAATCATTTTATAATTGACAAAATTTTATATTATATGTAAACTACTTGTAAGTAGTATAGGATTTAATCTATTTTTGAGAAAAATGACCTAATTATTTTTTATGGAACCTCATTTCCCGTGAACGTAGGTCACTGCTGTAAATGATCAGCCATTTGAATGAATGAACGAATGAAATACGTTTTTTAGGAATATGAAATTAACATAGTAAGGACCATTTTTGGATTAATTTAGTACTTTTGGTATGTCATGTGGAACACTGACAGGGTGATATATCTGTGCTCTGATTACCTACTATTTTAAATTTTATTTCTCTATGCATAGACATTATATTTATGTTTGATTATGGCGAAGAAAGTCGAAAATTTATATTTTATTTATTTTTCTTTCGCTTTTGGTGTTTGATCATTTTTAATAATTTTGCTTTATTTACCATTGAAAAGCCTGTGAAGCAACCTGTTTGAGACTGGACTCTATTTTACCACAGAATGACTGGAACACTCCATTGGTGTATGTCATGGTTCGATTTCAGAACCTTTTAAAAAAAATCCATTCCTGTAAGTATTTGCAGAATCATATTAAATGGTTTATGATTGTAATTGAGAAACTTGTAACATTGTTGAGATTGGGGATTAAGAATCATACAAAATGATTCAGTAATGGTTCGGAATTGAGTTTGAAGATTTTATAAAATGGTTCAGAATTGGATTCGAAGATTTTATAAAATGGTTCGGAATTGGATTCGAAGATTTTATAAAATGGTTCGGAATTGGATTCGAAGATTTTATAAAATGGTTCGGAATTAGCTTTCTGAGCCATACAAAGTAGTTTTAATTTTGGATCAGAAAATATAAAATAAGAAAATTTAAGAAACAAATTTCAGTAAAAATTTGTATGTGTGTATTTTTTAACTGCAAATTATGGAATAAATATGAATGACAGCATTTGTGATATATTCTATGATTTAGCTTAGAAACAACATGTTAGCTACTCTGCTTTGATGTGGTTTTTAGAATTATAGGCAATCTTGTTGCGGCTGTACCATTGTGTGTCATGCTTTTCTAAATTTTGCAATCATATTATTCTTCATCTGATCTGTGATCGGTAACCAATAAGTCAGATCTATTCCATTTTGGACATCAAAATTATTAAAAAATCATATCTGCTCAGAAAATAACATATTCTTCGTTGCTAGGAACCTTCGAATTCTGATATTTTAAGCTACTAAGAATTTAATAACCAAAAACTTAAATCCTAATCTGACAAATTTCTGATTCTAATTATGTCGATTTCTATGGCTATTTGTTCCCTTTCGTTTTGTCGTCCACCCACTTTCTATTCAGGTTAGTCATCTCTCAACACAATCCAACACGTTACTAAGCAACCATTAATTTGCGTGACTAGTTTGGCTTCGGCTGCTTGATACCTGTTTAGCAACCAACCAACCAACCAATATTGTTACTAAAGTCTTGTATTTTCTGGCAGGTGATGACGTAATATGTACGTAATATAAGCGCAATACGATACATGTCGTTTTCAGCTTTAATGTAAAAATTGAAAATTGGCCTTTAAAATAATGAATAAATGTCTCTTGTATATATACAAAACATATGAGTTTGTATTGCGCTTATGTCACAGATAAGATCTATTTAACAGTGATTATTTTCTAATTATTTTTTTTTGTATCAATTTTTAGCTACCTCGGACAAAGTTCATTCACTTTTTGTCATAAAACTTAATCGTCTAAAATGACTGCATTAATTTTGTTTTGTTTTCATATCATTTGACATTAATTACTTCTTGTTAAAAATCAGGTGGTTTGCCTTCTTTATTTAACCACCAGAGATTTAAGTTTCTAACCCTAAAAATACATCTTGGATCCATAATGGGAAACCTTGTCATGCGATGTCTGTTTGTCTGTTTTCTGTATGAACAATGAGACCATTGCCATCCTAGTTTTACTAATTTGGGACAACATTCTGGGGTGTGAGACAGCATTTCTTGGTGCTTTTTGTGCATTATGGTTATCGTAAACTGTTCCTTCAAGTAGAATTATTGTATTTTTCTAAATTATGCTGAGTTTGGGAAAATCAGTGCATTATTTACATACATACTCCTACATAATATAATTTTTTTTTGTCTGGTACAAGTATTTGTTCTATTCAAACGCTTCTTATTTTTCTAAAAATCGATAGTTTAGCATTACTTTCGCAATTAATAACCATAGTGATTAAAGCTACGTTATTTAATTTATGCAAAAATTATTTTGATTTAATTTCGAAGTGGATGAACCTAGTAACTTCCACTGTTCTCTATCTAATACGCATTTTGCTGGTGTTGGGTATTTTAATGCTAATAATTCTTGATTTGATTCGAATTAAGTCATAATCGGTGGCCCTATTAAAGTTTGCATAGCAACTTTGATCTTTTCTTTCTTTTTTAAGCACTCACAATTACCTCCCTGGGGTACTATACACTTTATAGAACTCTCTTTTAAACGCTTTTTCCCATCTTTTTTCAACACTCAGAACCACTTTATAAGTAAAGTTACTCCCAGAATTTTCCGCTAAGCAATCCGTTTCTTTTGTTTTAAATATCTCCCATGGGTCTGTCTCTTTGTTCTAAAACACAATCTAAAAATCACTTTCTAATAATTTTGGTGGCACCTTTTTATACTGAAAGTTAGTCCCATAATCACTTTTACGAATTACGAAGGCCCGTTTTGTATGCCTCAATTTGTTTTACACGTGATGATGTATTGGTAGCTATCTAAAACTCGTTGGTAAAGTACAATCTGAATTTAGTAATAGATAGCCATAACATTTGATAAATGCCCAGAAGATCATAAAGAAACCGATGATCAATGCTTAACCATTAAATTAATTTCCTTATTCGAATTTTACTTGCTATCGATTGATTGAAAGCTGTTGTGTCTATCTTGCGCATCATATATGCTGCATTTACCAATGAGTTTGTCTATAAGGTGTCGGCAAGTTTGTTTGAATAGCAAAGCCGGAAATCGGAGGCGGTAAAAAGCCATCCGCTGTGTTCTCTGCTGAATTCTTGGCTGACTTGAATGCCAATAATTATGACAGCATTGGAGAACCTCGAGAGATTTAAAGGAGGATGAATTCTTTTAGGTTTAAAAAGTACTCATATGGTAGCACAGTAGCCGAATGAATGGATTAGTCTTGATTACGGCACTGCGTGTCTGGACGTGGTAGGTATTGTTGCACACAAGTCGTAGGTAGCTACATAATATGTACTTTGTAGCGTAAATGCAAAATCAGAAATTCTGTTGATATTATTTTTATGTTTATGAATTATCTACATTTTAATGCGATACATTTTTTGTAATCGATTACACAACGCCTAAGACGAAAATCAATACGCACAGAAATTCTAATTTGGCTAAAAATCTATAATGAATGAGTCATATTTGTAGATCATAACAATTGTTACGTTTTGTACGCGTACAAGATAATCTCAATTACTAACACTATTCTTTTGCTTTTAACAAGTAGAATCGTTACGTTTTTAGGGTCAATTGAAATACAGTCTCAAATGTATACTAATTTTGTCGGACCAACTGTCATATTTCATGTACGAGTCACTGACCAATATGCTGTTGCTTTATATTGACAGAAAGCCCAGCCACTGAAGAAGGAGTTGAACAATTTCTTCTGCACACAGAACACTCCTCTGGTCAATGAACTGTTCCAGACAGTGATCCGGGAGAAGCCCTCACTGCACAACAACCACAAATGCGAGATGTACCAGAGGTACTGCCGCAGTTGTCTGGACCGGGCCCGTAGGAAGTGCTCCAGAAGTGGTCGCAAGTACAAAGGTCAGTTTTCTTCATTCGTTTACCCAGGTACAACCAAGGAGAGATTACGACGCTGACATCTTGTTAGTTCCGAGTACTGAGTTTAAAATTATCCAACTTTTACACGAAATGATTAATTGAATATATTTTCATCTATTTATAATTCATGGTTGTTTTTCTATCTGTCATGCGTTTCTTTATCAACTCAATCTCTGGTCTAAATAGGATGAATGTTTTCTTATTTAAATAAATAACACCTCGGCAGAAATGGACGCATTTTGCTTACAGTAACTGTTTTTATAATGTTTAAAAGAACAATACAACTACTGAATTAACCCAGTCCTCTGGATGTTCTCTAGTAGTTTTCAAGATTCCTCTCTGCTCAAGTGTTTCTGTGAAGTTTGTTTCGGAATTTTCTACATCATTGAAAAGAATCAATTCCTGTTGATTACTTTTCCAATTTTAGTTGTTTGTTTTTGTTTTAACTTTTGACTGCATTAATGAGCTTTGGCAGGGCCATGAATACATCTTGATCTTAGCCACTAAGACATCAATGTGTCGTAACTTGTCTCAATTTGATATGCATGGCTCTTTAACTGTTGGCTATTTAAAACAGTATCGCACTTTTGCTAAACTAGACCCTTTAATTATGTTTATTGAATATAATTTAGCAAGATAACTAACTAATTTATATTTTTTGTAAATTCCTTTCTCTTCAGACTTATATTATGCAGGTTAATAGTTATATTTTAAATTTACTTACCCGTAATCTGAGCACGCCCCCAGGCAGTTCCATCAATCTGGGAAATAGTGTACATGAAATATTTAATCCTAAACATGCAATTCTATGTTAGATATGACAAGTACAGCATGTGAAATCGGCAGCGCTCATTTCAAATCAGTTATTTATAAGTTTGTATCTTACCTGGAAGCAGCAGACTCTTCAATTCGAGATTTCTTTCTTGATGGGAATACTTCACTTATTCTTTTATTAAATTTACTTTTATATGTATACAAACAATTACAAATTAATTAAAGTTTTAAAATCCATTTGCACAGACATCGCTTTTACATTTTGCAACTTTACTTGGATTTGTGAATTAAAAACTATTGTCTATTTCAAAGAAAATATGGGCCATAGACATTTAATACTGACAAAATGTTGTACTGAACAGTACAACAGTTACCGATTTCTATAACTACAGGGCTGGAAAAAAGAAACCGTAACACCTAATTTTTGAAGAATTTCTAAAGATGATCGAGTTTACTAAATTTGTGCTATATATTTCTAAGTTTAGGTAATACTTCTTAATGATATGCCAAGAGTTACCGGTACATTGAGCATTTCTAAGTGCTTCGAACCAAATTAACAAGTAATTTCTGTAGGTGTTACGGTTTCTTTTTTCCAACCCTGTAATTAAATAGCACTCTTTTTCTCTCGATCAAGCGTCTCACCTAAGTGTTAATGATCCATTTTGTACAGGTCTATTAAATCAAGAGGACTCTTGCTGTGGAAAGCACTGCTACAACATCGACTCCTGCAGGAACTTCTACAAGCCAGACTGCTACCCAGAGGACCGCAAGAAGGCAGGCATCGACACAGAGATTTGTTTACAAGGTAGGACCAGTTGGGAATATCATAATAGCTGCTTGACGAGTTGAGGTTATCATAATAACTCCTTGACCAGTTGAGGTTATCACAATATCTTCTTGACCAGTTGAGGACATCATAATAACTCATTGACCAGTTGAGGACATCAAAATAACTCCTTTAGGGGTTAAAGAACTCCTTGACCAGTTGAGGATATCATAATAACTCCTTGAGGAGTTGAGGATATCATAAGAGAACTCATTGACCAGTTGAGGATATCATAATGACTTCTTGACCTGCTGAATGATCTGAATATGTATGTACATAATGCAGAACTAGAAAAGTGATTTAGAAAATAACAATTTATTTTACATTAAATTTAACCTTACCGCCCAAGACATTTTTTAAATGATTATTTTATGTTACAACAAAATTTTATTTAAGAAAATGTATTAAGGAAATATTAAAGGCAGTTAAGTTACATAGCAAGAAAATAATTTCTTTAAAAGTTTAAAAAAAAGTTTATCGTGTTCCCAAGTGTGATTATATTTCAGTGAAAGAAAGACATTGGTATAAATTGATACAGATACAGACTTGTTACATGTGTTTTAATGAATTTTTGGTGATATACTAAATAATATACAAAAAGGATTGCTAGTGGAGATTAATGTTATCAAGGGCAAACATTAACTAGTTGTTTTTGTATTTATAGATTCTACAATTATGTAATTAATTTGAAAGCGCTGTTTTTTAGACAATAAAATCTAAAAAGATGGCAACAGTTGGTTAGCAAATTAATTTAAGATTCTCTGTGGTTTTTAAGAGTATAAGCAGATGATGTATAATTTTACCGGAATAATTACTTGCAATTACCCCTCCTATAATAACTCTGTTGTTTTAAAGGTATATTTTTGGCTGACGCAAGGTTAAATGGTACACCAGAGCTTTAAGGGGATATTTTATCAGGAGATTATATAAAGGGAGCGTCGGAATAGCTGGTGGCGGCGGCATATTTATAATCTATAGACCCATTTTTATAAAATATTTTGTTGTTGAAATGTTCTAATTGGTAGTCTGCTTAATAGGTAATACCATAGAGTAATAAATATTATAAATGACAATTCTATGGGTAATACACTACAGAGCAAAAAGAAATAGGAATTTTATGAAAATATTAAATTCACAGATTTGGTCATCTATACTTGGCGCGATCGAAATCGAGGTTTACTATTGGACACATAGCTCAATTTGTCTTGATTTTAGAGTAATCACTGCATAAAAATCTTTAAACCAATTTTTAGAAAGCTTGAAATGTTTTCTTTGTTTATGACAAGTTTTGTCAAATATGTTGTACAAATATTAACTTTAAACCCGTTTTTTAAATGTCATATTTAGGCCTATTTTAGCTGGAAGTTTCATAAAATTCCAATTGTTTTTGCTCAGTATGTCGGTTTATGCGTTATCAATGACTTTGTTTGTTCATAGTCGGTTTTGATAATGGGGTTTCTTGATGTTGCTAACATTTTGATCATTAGTTTGAAAAAAATAAGATAACTGTTTTCAACTTTTCCTAATTCATTTATATGGGACAATTATGTAAGTTAGAAGACCTCATGCATTGTATACAAAATAATACATTGCCAGTAGTATTTAAGTAGTACATTAATCAATTTATATTTTATCTGAATTGTTTTAATAAGTAAAACTAATCTCTAAAGAGTTGTCTAATTTGAAATGCACAAATCCTTGTAGCTACACTAATTGTGAATAATTTGTCTAATTATGTCAATTTGAACAAAAGTACTGTCAAATTATGATAATGGAGTGACACGTCTTGGCCTAATGATCTTGAAACAATTTACAAGAGAGGATGATTATCCGATGTCATTTGCTGAGAAAATATGCAAAATTGCATGAGCAGATTTAATTCATTAAACAAAATTCTTGCCACGCATATTAAGTTCTTTGTAGTTGCTCTTTAAAAACACAAAAAAAAACGATGTTTGACTGACTATTTAAAACTTTACAGACTGAACTTTAAGCGTATTTGAACCTAATCGTACAAAATATAAAAATTGTCCTGCATAAAGAAGGTCTTTCTTTATGAGTGAAAACATATCTGCATAATGAAAACTACTGCAAGGATACCTATAATTTAAGAATTCAAATTTTCTTGAAGTTCACCCACACTTTTACGGTCATTGCTCACAATTTTTTTCTCAAAACATAATAAGGGTGAAACCGTTAGTGTTCTGGAGTTGTTAGAGTCCTTGGGACGGTCCGTATTATTAAGCTTTCTTTTTTTGCATTTCCGAGTGTAATTTCATAAATTTGCAAAACTACTTGTCTAAATATTTTCATATTATGTATGTTGCGATATGATCTTTATTGATCTTATTAAGAACTTGGAACCTCCTTGTTGCAAACAAACAGGCTAAGTATGTGTATTTATGCAGGGACTTTTTTTTATAATTCTCTGGCATTGAAACTAACTAGGCACAAGGTAGGCATTTATTAAATATTCAAAGTACCCTTTCCTTGCTTCAGAGTGGTCAGTATAATTAAATAAATTGCAGAAAAGTATAATAATAATAAATTTAAGTCTAAGAAGGTTGGATCTTATAACGTAGGTGTTGGTAGATAAAACTGTAATGTTGTATGCGTGTGGCCAGTGTCGCTATATTGTTACATAATTTAAGAGGTAGGTTATTGCCTCATTGTATTTCCACAATCCAGTATTAAGACAGGAATTAGAAGTCGCTCTTGATTAACATGAAGAGAGGTAACAGAAAAAGAAGCATAAATTTATTTTTATTAATCTTCCTTAGTTTAGTTTGTCTGTTGGTTTTTATTTTCCAGGACAATTAACTTATTCATGGCTTATTTTTGTTGTCAATATAAAATTATTTTTGGTGCCGTAGTAGTAAGGTAACGAAATATTGCTTTATTATTTCTATTGTTGAGTCTAAAGAAACTAGTAAAAGGTTGCCATGTATGTTTGTTGTATCATAAACGTTTTCATTGCTCCATCGATTCAAAGTTGAAAATTACCTACTTGTTGTACATGGGCTGTGCCTCTTATTGGACAGATGACTTACCACGTATGCGCGCACCATAACGGATTAAGCTTAATCTTACACTGAATTTGTCTAAATTGCAAATTAGTCCGGGAGCCAGGTAGGGTTTGATGATGGGATCGAGGTCCCAAGGTCTATCCATCTGAACCGGACACTTTTCTCTGCGTGAGTGATGAGTATGGCCTACAGGGCTCTTTATATGGCCCTTACTATCTTTAAAAAAATCGATTACGGTTATCTGATTGGACTAAAATTCAGCATTATGAGTGCTGTTGATGTTACAAGAAAAAAAATGATACTGTCCTACGTTCACCGGAAATGCATTTTCGTAAAAATATAATTAAGTTCAATACTAATTGAAGTAACATAGAAGGGCCTCTACCACTCCCGAAAAGAAAAACGTCCTGTTCCAGCTATTAGGAGGCTTGGTCTACCTCTATTCAGTTGGATAACCTTGGACCTCGTTCCTGTCACCAAATCCTATCTGGATCCCGGACTAAATCGGTATGCTTCAACACAAACTAAAACTTAGCATAATAACGAATTCAAATCTGACTAAATAAATCTTGCAATCTAAAGTTGTAACAAATTTAACTCGCAAACTAAATTTAGTCAATGGATGCAAATCCTTTATGGACCAAAAAGGATTAACTGAGCAGTTGTTTTATAGTTTAAACGGTGGTAGATAGAAAAATATACTGAATTGTGAAAATTGTGGTAAATCTTGAACATATTTTTCAAAACATAGACCAACCGTCAATTTAGTAATTACTATAGTAGTGACATGGGGACATGTTATCAACTTTCTCGTCTATTTACCTCATTTTCTTATTCATCAATATTGAGTTTTAATTTACTAATTTTATGTCTGTCAGAAACCAATAAGTAATAGTTAGTACCCGAGCTGCCATGGTTAAACGACACTAGTCTCTAGTGCCGAAGGCACGAGAGGCAGTGGAGTTTAACCAGGCAGCGAGGGTACTAACAAATTTAGTCAATATTTAATTGTTTCGGTTGAATTATATTCATTAAATCTTCTAATTTGGTGTATGCTGTAGATGATTTCATTTAGTTTTCAGTTTTACTATATAATCTCACGAAATTGAGATTACGTAATATCTTTCTAAATTTTCTACTAAATACCAGACTGTATAGAGTCGAGAATGATAAGAATGTTGATTAATGAATAGAGTTCATACTGTTAATATAAATAGAGAAATTAGACTCGTCAGCGCATTTATTATCATGAAGGAAGAGCGATTGCCGGACGATTTAATCGAGTTTGTTTGGATAGTGGCGAGTCACTGGAAGAAAACCCAGTCAAATATTATTGTCCGTTTCAAAATTTATGGCAGGAGTGGGTTGTTGAAAACAATAAACGTTTGAACTTATCTACAAAGAAAGTCCCGACAGCGTCGTTTGAACAGTTAACCATGGAAGAAATATGTCAATTGCTTCCCTTCTGTTTGATAGAAGTACGTAACCAGGAAAAGCAAGAATTTGGAGCGCTTACTTACTTGCATTTTGTTTTATGCTTGCAATCTCACTGTTCTCTATACAAATTTTCTTAAAGATTCGCGTTTTGAATCTGTGGGTAATTCATTAAACAACGTTATGAAAAAGAGACAAAAGCAAGGTTTGGGTTGTAACCCAAAAACGCTGACGTGGTTACTTTTGAAATGGAAAGCTTTCTTTTTGAAAATATTTGTTTTGGATCAAATTCACCAAAACAGATACTTAGTACTTTTATTTATCTCATCGGAGTGAGGCTTATGCTACGAAGTTCCGAACATCGACAACTTCGATTATCAATGTTTGAAATCGGTCAGGTTTTTTGTCTAAAACAAATGGAGTTCAAAGAATAATCCAGGCGGGTTGTCGAGGAAGAATTCCAAGCTGTAGCTGTGAAATGGCAACCTAATATATCAACAACCCAAGAGGCTGCTCTACAGGTACCAAAGAAGAGGCGACGGAAGGTGCAAGTAACTGTTACTGTCAGTGACAGTGATTGATATCAGTTTTTCTCTTATTGACAGTTGTTGAATAATATTATCTTTTTGTCTAGTAATAATTAAATATTTCATGTCTTTTTATGTTATTTTGATAATATGTGTAGGTACCTTGT
>JAUYWI010146415.1:0-19743 GCA_034780595.1 Parotoplana pacifica | reverse complement strand
GTCAAGTCTTGTCAGTTCTAAAGACCACCTTAGCATTTTCATCTCTGCCACCTGCATCTTTTCTTCCTGCTCTTTTGAGATTTTATTAATGTAGCTAATTAGAGTGTGTTAACGACACATTTTACCTTGTATGCTTTGCTGAAGCTTGGAGTAGAAACTTTAATTGCACAACAATCTATTAAGTTTAGATGATCTAAAACTGCAAGTGATATACCTATCCGATTTGAGCCTTAAAATATAGTATAATAATATTGTCTACATATAAGTTACATTTTTGTTTATATTGACCGGTCGAAAAAAGTTAGTCTGCTTCTATTTTTTGCATAAGAATTTATGAGTGAACCGTAAACTGTTCTTTAGTTAATTTTAATTATTAATGTAACCAAAAGAGACAGACCGTGCTATAAACCAAATAATTTAATAAACATGGTAAAAAAAAGTTCAAGATTTCTGCTAAAAATGTATTCTTTCATACAGGTTATACTGATATATGTAACTAAATCATAGTCTACAAAAATAATTTTAAATTGTTTTAATTTACGTTTAGGCTAATCAGTTTTAATTTATATTTTAGATTTTATTGGGATGTTTTGATGTTAGTTTTACTGATTGCCAATCTCATCATATTGCCAGTTGCAATTTCATTCTTCAATGATGATCTCAGTTTTCACTGGATTATATTCAATTGTATATCAGACACTGTATTTCTTGTAGATATCGGAGTGAATTTCAGAACAGGTACTAAAATTTATAGTTGTTTTTTATTGCATAGAAAATTTCACAAGAGAAAATTAACTAAACGAACACTGCTGTGTAAAAACAGCTATTAAAGCATAGGCATATCACAGAAAATAAAAAAGTAAATCAATAATTTTTAAAATATAGGTTTTTATGTATTTGACCAGGGACTACTATAATACTTAAAGTATTCCCTGTATTTGACTTAAAACTGAAAACATCATAGTAGCTTCAACATCATATACAATAATTGCGCTTTCAGGTTTAATCTGCTTTTAATACCGACTTCAAAAAAGTAGAATGTAATCAAGTTTCGTGCAGTCAGAAATTGCAGGTTTGGAAAATAGGTAATATATACTCATAAAATATTTTCATAAGAAAACAGCCTACTACAATTTTGTACTTCATAATTAGGTATACTCGTATTTGCTTTCAAGATCCAAACAGACTAATTAAAATTGTAATAATTCATTTTTGAAGTTTTCTACCTACTACATACATGATTATGGTGACGACGTGTAATAATTGAAATGATGCCCAGATTTTGTATCATGCTGAGTTACATCATTTGAAAAAAGATTTTGTCAAAAAACTAATCGTCAGTGCTTATTTTGTTCTTTATGTTTGTTCAAAGACATTCAATCATTTCATGTTTCATTTCTTTAATCATTTTGATAATTTATATTCCTCTTCTTGTCTTCTTAACTACCTATGTAATTGTAAAATATAGAATAGGTTATATATTTTAGACTTCTTTTTGTTATAAAAATGTTGTTTATTTCATCAAATGAATATACAAAGAATTTTTGGAAGAAAACTGCATTTTAATTAAGGTAGCATAATATTTTAAAATTTTATTATCATAAATTATGTTTTGTGATATGAACAAAGTTTATGTAAAATATATTTTAGTTATTTTAACTACATTTATTCATTTTATACCCAGGGTTCAAAAATCAATTATGTAGGTTTTCGACAATTTGTTTTATGAAACACAAAAGATACTTATTCGGTTTTTCACAGGTATCTATACTATTATTATGTACCTATATAGTGCAATAACATACTAATGTTTGAAGCAAAACACCAATTAAAAATATAGATTCTTAAATTTATTTGATTTCTGACAACCGACTTAATTCCTTATTGTCAGCCTAATGAACATCTTTCTCCGAAGGTATTGATTATTTTTTTGTATGTATCCATAATACCTTATTGTTTGTAGATAGCCATTATTCATTTCCTTTTTAGGCTAGTTAGAAGAAAATGGTGCCGTTTTGAAATTAGGATCATGAAATGATAATGAGAAAAAACATTTCATTTATTTAAATTAACATTTTCAGTTTACAAATAAAAATAAACATGATGTACCTATAGTGAAAATGCTTAATTGGGTTTGTCAGCAGCGGATGATTCTATTAACGAATAATGTTTTATTTGAAGAAACATAGTAAATAGAATGTGTTTTTTGTTTCTTTTAAAAGTGTTGGCATTGAATTTAGTTAACGTGTTTTTGTATTAACCAATTCTCCTTCAAGCAAAAAGTGAACAAAATGTAGTCTAGAAGACTTGATCATTAATGCAAAATACTAATCACACCTGAACACAAAGCCAACTAGATTATAATCAGCCAAATCGCTTCACTGAGCATGGCTGGGTTGTATCAATACAACTTTGCGATTTGTTTATTAAATCGAACTAAAAATTGCTCTTCCTTTTCTGAAGAAGTACACTTTTTACATATATATACATATAGGTCAAACATAGTCTTGTTTCATACTGATGTGTTTATATATTAGCAAGCTAAAATCTCACTCAAATACATTAGAAAAAAATAGATATAGAAAACGATGGAACTCTAAACTCCCCATTGAAAAATTTACCCAAACAAATAATCGCATGAAAAAACATGAATAAGCTAATCAAATTCAACTAGTCTTACATCAGCATTTATGTATATGAGTGTCTATCCAAATCTTTTGTCTCCAAAATCAAAAGAGATCTGTAGCTATGTGTGGATTATTAAATGGTTATAATGGTTATAATGAACAGAAAGTTGCCTCGTAGAAATACGAAGTTTGTTTTCGGCTGATTTAAAATTTTATACAAAGCTTCATCAAGGAAATATTCTTTTGTGTAAAGAAAATCGATGATGTCATCAGGTCCAAAAATTAAAAACGAATCTGAAAATTAATTGCTAAACAATTATATTGATCGATTTTGTAGCTGATTTTATTAATTTGTATATTATCAAAAAGTGTTTAAAATCAGCTACCAATCAAAAAGGTCAATCAAAAATAATCAGATAGCAAAACTCTTTAATCATCGACAATATGGCGGTCAAGGTTGGTCCTGAATTATGCGAAGTGGAGAGGGAAATGACCATAAAAATGACGAAGGTTATATCCACCAAATTAGAATCAAACTAACAAAGTTTAATTTTTGACATTATGACGTTCCTAATTCCCAACTCTATCCGCTTGTCGATTTTAATTTTGATGAATCTTTCCAAAATACCTGGCAGTGCATTAAATTTCAATTCAATCACATTCGCATTTTTCTAAAAATGCATACATTCAGTAAAGCCAAGTTTTATGGTTTACCAAAGATATTCGTCCAACTATTAGGAAACATTCAAATGGTAACTGTTGTGGTAAACAAATAAATGTTGCAAGAATTGAAGCTTTTTGAGACAACTATAATGATATAATATATTTATATGATTTTATTTCTAGTAAAAATGACATGTTTTTAAAATGGAAAGCTGTACAGACAACATTTAATAAATGAATACCTTGTTACATTTACTCTATTATGGAAACAATGAACTATAGTTTGTAAAACATTATAGGACTGTTCCGAACACATTCTTCTCAAAGCGATTCTACACCTTTCCATGAAACCTGGGTGTGAATTACTGATTAAAGAGTTATTTTGTTATCTATCTGTTTCTGTATGTATTATTCAAAATTATTATTTGTCAATACCTTTTTTATAAATAGTTAAATATTGCACTATAACATCACTTTTTTATCTTGTGTTTTTTTAGGTATTATAGCCAATGATTTTGCAGATGAAATTATTCTGAAGCCGAAAGAAATTGCTTGCCATTACATGAAATCGTGGTTTTTTCTGGATCTTATAAGTTCAATTCCAATGGACTATATATTTTTAATACTCAATGATAGAAGCAATTTCAGTCAACTTGTTCATGCTGGTAAATTGTTTCATCAAAAACGAATTTATCTACAAATTAAAATTTTAAAAAATGGAATAAATTTTTAAAAATAGGAAAATATGTGTGGCCAAGCTGGTTAAAATAAATTTTTGTTTTTGTAGACTATTTCTAAAATTGTAGAACAAAGGAGTTCCAGCTTTTACAATTAATGTTTAATAAAGAAAAACTTACACACTATACATATCTATTGTTGAATTGGGTCAATAGATAGCAAAATACTATGTGTATTGGATGAGGTCGGAATGACGTAAAAATTATATACCAAACAGTTGAAACTTTAAAAAAATCGGATCAACTTCCAGATCGCGGATCCTACAGATATTATCATATATCCTAGAATATGCTATCGACAGATCGCGATCCATGATAGAGATTTTATTGCATATCCATAGAATATCGCTAGCGATCGCGATATTTTCTGGGAATACAGGGTGTTCAAAAAATTCCATCTTTATATAGTACAAACAAAGCAATATTTGCAAACTTACCTATATGAAATTAATTTAATGAAGCATAAATATTACACAGATTAAAAGTATAATTTTAATACGGGAATGAATATCACGATACCTAGTACATAGGATGATGATATTTATATATAATAAAATTGCTGATCGCGTTTTGTAGTTGAAGAATCTTGATCCGTGATTTATCATCTGCAAATATATCGCTAGTAAATACATCTGTAGTATTATCTTTTTGCACTTCTTTTAAAGAGAATGGAATGTGTAATATTCGAGTGTTTATTGTATGTTACATAATATATCCATTATTATTACATAACTTATCTTCTATCGCATTTAAACTGCACGAACAACCTTTTAATCATAAAAGAAAGAATGCTACAGGGTGATTCAAAATTTTCCTTGAATTGTAGGAACATTATAGTTTTTGTCAGGTCAGTTTATTTTCACCGGCTACAGGTACCACGTAGCCCTGTACTACCTGCCGTTTATTTTCACCGGCTACAGGTACCATTTAGCCCTGTACTACCTACTTGTCGGGTAATCGGTGACTAAATCAGTTCCCCACCAGATCTCTGGTAAGGAGGGTAACTTAGCAACCCCACAGATTAAAAGCAAGACCTGTTTTAAGGGCGGAAAAGCTCCACTGTGAGCCAACGGCCAGTTGGCTAGAGATGGAGTCTCAATAAAAACACTCGGGAAAAGGCAATTTCAAACCACTTCAGCTTTTGTGCTAAAACACCCAAATGTAAAATGAACCGCAATCAAAACAAACACAACGACGTTAATGGGACCAGTCAGACTCAACTGGATGGACCCTCGTCCGGTAGGAAAACCTATGATTGGCAGGTAGGATCCTATCGTCAGTAAGCTACTTGAAACATAAGAGAAATGTTCTTACAATGATGGAATCAGGCAAACTTCATGCTCTGATCAAAGAACTATTAGCACCCACTTGGGCTTGACATAGTTGGTATCTCGGGAACTAGATGGAATGGCAATGGACAAATCGACTGTCTTGAAAGCACTATCATATTCAGCGGAACTGAAGAAAAGACTGGTCAAAGTGAGGTCGCCCTGATTGTCAGATGAAAGACAAAGAAAAATATATTAGTTTCAACCCGGTTAGCAACCGCATTCTTACTGGCAAATTCAATACCAAACCTTTTCCAATTACCTTAATTCAGGTTTATGCTCCTCCATTGCTTTCTATGAGAACTTACAGTCCAATGAGACCTGCATTAGGATGGGAGATTTCAAAGTAGGGGAAGGCATGGAGCTAACTGGTGGTATTGGACACTACAGCCTTGGAAACCGAAATGAAAATGGACAAAGGTTAGTTGATTTCTGTACAGCAAACAAGCTAACTGTCATGAATACTCAATTCGAACCCCACAAGCGACAACGATATACATGGGTTTCTCCCATAGACCCCTTAAGTAGAAGGACTAGTAACTTGCGCTATCGGGTAACGAAACTTGGGTCCCAATATTTTACTTTAGGCGTCTATGCTATTTAGCTGTCTGATAAATTTATAAGGGGTCTATGGTTTCTCCAGACAATCAAACAAGAAACCAGATTGATCATATTATAATATCCAACAATAGACGCAGCACCATACTCGATGCCCGCAGCAAAACAGGAGCCGACTGTGACTCTGATCACAAACTAGCTGCAGCAAAACTTTGCATGAAATTCCATCAGACAAAGAAAAAGAAAAAGCAACCAATAGAACGTTTCAATCTTGACAAACTGACTGACCCAAATAGTTGTGCCCAATTTCAAAATGAAACAAACTAAGCATTTACAATGAATGAGCAGGAAACAAAAGACCCAAATGAAATCTGGAAGAGCTATGCTTTAACTGTTGCCAGTAAGATCTTAGGACAGGCTCCAAGACAAAGAAGGGCAGATACTTGGATAAGTGGAGTAACCTTCAAACTCATTCAAGTGGGCATCACAAAGACAAACAAAATGAGAAAACCAAAGAACTCAACAAGAGGATAAAGAAAAGCCTCAGGAAAGAAAGAAAGCTTCGCTGGAACAGGAATGTGCAATGATTAATGAATTTGACAGACTACACTACATAAAAGGAAAGCCATGTTTAAGAAGATTGCCTCTTTAAATAAAACTGACTTCAAGGGAAAACAAAGTGCAATCCACAAGAAAGATGGTGACATGCTCACTAAACAATTAGAAGTTCTAAATGGATGGACAAAGTATGGTGTCGAGCTCAGTAGAAGACTTTACCACATTACAATCCAAGTCACCACCGAAATAGAACCGGCTCCTCTGCACTCAAAAGTCAAAATGCCATCAAGAAACTCAAAAATAACAAATTGGTAGGACTGGACGGTATTCCAAAAGAACTAATCAAATGCTCGGGTGACTTCTCAACCAAAACCTTCATAATTTTTTTTTTGTGTACAGATCTGGCAGTAGCTGCATGTGGCTCTTTTGTCCGGGCTCTTTCAATCCCTAGCATAATTATCTGAGATTATGCACCTGGTACTAAAAAATGGTTTTATAGTTCGTATCATGGCTGAGACAAATGGGGTTGTTTAACTTGGAATCTCTTGACGGTCATGAAGAGGTCGTTCAAACGCTTCTGCTTTAGAGAGGGTCGTCTTAAATGACAGCAGACGCCACCTAGACTGTCTTTGCTTATTCCGATTACAAAAATGTCTCGTAAATTTTTTGATTATCCTCGAATTGGTAATCTTCAGACAAGCCTGTTTATAGTCTGCATGAAAAATCGGTAGAAGTTTTATTTTGCCTTGACGTGCTTAAAAAACTTTTTTCGAAGAAAAAGAGACTTTCTGATAGTAAAATGCGCATCGACTCTTGCGATTACATCGTCATAAGGTACTTTGAGCGTAGCTCATCTCTTTATCAGGCATAACAAAAGTAATATAAGTTTTGTTCGTCTTAGGATGAAATCAGGCTTGAATAAATGGTAAATTGATGTTTAAAATAAATCCAGTCGCTTACCTTTTACAAAAGATTGATTGGTTGAATTTTTGAATTTGCGTGGTTTTTTTCAAATATAATAACATTAAAATATTTTCTAAAATAGATACTAGTAATATGATGTAGATAATTCGTGTTTTTACATAATTAGCTTAAAGTTCGATATTTCACCGATATTTTACTTTAAAAAACGAAAATGTTCTATTTGTATTTTAAATTATAATATTTTTATATGGAATAGACGTAAAATGTAATAAATGATACTTACCTTTGTAATCTAAGAATCAAAACTGTTTTAATCGATAAATTCATACCTAGTATGCACTTACATATATAAAATGTAGAATATATATAAAATTGCTGTTTAACTTTTAGTTATTTGTCAGAGTAAACAGATATCGTGTGCCTTAATTATCAGAAACACAAATACATATACGGAAACTAAATTTACTTTTTACAAGTATACATCTATCTAAAATATTGACAATTAATTAACTTAAATTCGTTTGTTTAATAAAAAAGATAACAGATAAAAAGTTTCATGCCTATTTACACCTGTCAAAAATGTACAGAGAGTTCAGTTTGAAAGTACCTACACGCTACAATAATTTTAACTTCTTTGTTTAATCAATTTTATTGCTTTTATACAAACAGTTAAAGAAGTACTTTTGCAAAGAAAATTACATCACAAGGAAATATAATGTTGTAAGAAAACTACAAATAACAGAAATGTGAACAACTACTACATATGAAAGAATCAAACTTTGAATTTGTTTGATACATAGAAAACGAGATATAAATTTTAACTGCAGAATTTAGAGTTCTCTGAAACCTAACCAAAGTACAATCAATTATTAAAAAAACTATTTTACAACAATAGTTTTAAATCTCACTAACTTTACACATTTAGTTGATTACTTTCATATTAACTTTTGAAAAACATAGAATATTATGTTTGAGTGAAATTGTCACAATTGATATGTAGAGGAAGTGCACCAGATCTGTATGTCAAATATTGTGGGTATAATGCATGAGATATGTCAATATTCTGGGTATATTGCATGAGATATAACATGAGACATAGCATGAGATAAAACATTCTGGGTATTATGCTTGGGATATGTCAAACATTCTGAGTATAATGGGTGATATATGTCATATTTTGAGTATAATGTATAAGATATGTCAAACATTCTGGGTATAATACCTAATCTAGATTTAATAATTTTATGTTTAATAATCTATAGGTTAATGTATGTATGTCTAATAATGTGGGTTAATGCATTTAATTTATTGTTATAGTATGCATTTTTCATAATACCAATTCATTTTATTTTCTAGAATATTTTTCTAATTGATTTATTGATTTGTAAATTACTTAAATATTTACAATTAAACATATGTTATAATTTATGATTATTTAGGTATTAACTGATATTCTTTATTTATATAATTTTAGGTCGAGCACTTCGTATTTTGCGTCTCACCAAACTTTTGAGTTTACTACGACTTTTGCGTTTATCGAGATTAGTTCGATATGTTAGCCAATGGGAAGAGGTAAACCATAATTTCATTTTGGAGTTCAATCATGGACACTGTACTAAATAATTTTCTTGTCTGTGCGAAGAGCATTACCAGTAGCAAATTATACACAACCGACAATCAATATAAGAGCGAACTAATATAAATACAAAATGTTGAACACTCCTAGTTAAAATGTGTTTAAGAGTAATAATAAAAAACAGGTATAAAATATACTACTTATTTATATTACTCCCAAATGATAGCCCAGGACAGCTGTTTCGGCTTTGTTGGGCCTCATCACTTAGGCATAATCACTGCTTTAGCAATATAAAATGTTCGTATATTTCATATCAAAGCATAAAAGTAAAAGAAAAGAAAAGTTGTTATTTTTCATAAAAATGAAAAAGTAGAAAATATTCAGAAGAAAAGTATTGGAAGCCTGTTTTTTATTAAAAGGCACTCACGCTGTCAAAGCAGGTTCTGGCCAATTAAATAAAAGCGTGAGTGCCTTTTAATAAAAAAAACAATCTTCCAATATCTTTCTTCTGAATACCTTCTACTTTTTCTATTTTTATCCAAAATAACAAATTTTCTTTACTTTTATGCTTTGATATGAAATATACGAACATTTTATATTGCTAAGGCAGTGATTATGCCTAGCTGATGAGGCCCAACAATGCCGAAACAGCTGTCCTGACCTATCATTGGCGAGTAATATGAATAAGTAGTATATTTTTATCAAAGTATACTTGTTTTTTACTCTTACTCTTAAACACAACATTTTGAACACTCCTAGTTAAATGATTCATTCACAAGCTCACCAAGTTCACAATGCTACTATTTCCTAAGATTTTTTTGAAACATTTTTTTCAAATCTATGTATTTGATTGTAGGTACTTTTAATGGAAAAATTTCTTAAAAATATATAATTGACTATAAAATTAAAATAATAAAACAATAATTTAAAACTTTTGTTTAATTTCTTTTCATTAATTATTAATGCTGCAGTCCATTTCCCCCCATAATGCATCATTGCATTAAAGCTGCAGTAGTATCATTTTTTATTTAAAAAATATTAGAATAAATCCTATAAATGGTAGGTAAGTTATGAAAGATTGAGCATATACCTACTACTTCGGGTGCTAGGAAAGTAGAGGCAGGTTTCCAAAAAGAATATTATTTACAAATATGACAGTTTTGTTTTTATGTACAGTGTGATCCTTGTGAGTCAATTACAAGTTGGCAATTGTCAATCAGTTTTAGAACTTCAGTTTTGAGGTAATTTTCATTGAGACCCCTGGCCCACGGTAACGCGGCGGCCTGTTGGACATCAATGTGGTTAGGCCCCACAGTCCAAGAGCTGTTCAGCAGTGCCTACAGGTATGGGATATAACTTTGATGTTCTAGAGTCCATACAGTCCTGACCTCAACTTGTGTGACCGATTTGTCTTCAAATACATGAAATCCGACTTCAGAAAGAGAACTTTTGAGACCACACCGATGTCCAACAGGCCGAGTTGGGATCTCAATGAAAATTACCTCAAAACTGAAGTTCAAGAACTCTGACTATCTCTAACATAACTGTCATATTTGTAAATAATAAATAGTTCTTTTTGGAAATTTGTCTCATTGCTTTCCTAACACCCGCAAAATGTCCCCAATATACCTATTTTTATTCTCTATCCATGGTGTATGTATGTCATTATGAACTTTTTGACCCCTCCCTTTGACATTTTCTGGAACCGAGCGAATTCTAGGTTGTAATATCGACATTTAGAAAAACTCTCTATGTATGACAAATACCCTTCAACAAATAACATTCGTTCGTATGATGATTGAAACATTTTTTCATTAATAAATCAGCAGTTTGATATCATTTCTTGCTTGTCAGTCAGAATTCTCCGGATGTCTGGAAATGGCCTGCTCTTGTATCAACAATAAATGTTACCACACTTCTCTATTAAACGAAAGTGGTAAGGATAGCCTATAGGTACAAGTGAATGATACTTTCTGACGAATCTTGACTCACCTCATATCAAAATTTTTCTCAAACCATAATAATATATTTTATTTTAATATAATAAATGATAGGTTTATAGGTATAATGATTTCAAATGGCCAAATAATTTTGCCAATGTTGGTGATAACACTTTTGGCGGGGGCTAGCAATGTTTTAAAAGTGTTAACTCTCCCAAAATGTATCCAAGTTGAGATTTTACTCCAACAAACATTTAGGCCACACTTGGTATTTATTTAGTGAAGCAAATTAACTCGTGTTCACTCCAAACAAAAATTTTGGAAGGTTACAATTGGAGTAAACTCTGTCAAAGTGTTATAGGTACTTTTACTAAAATTGACTCTTTTGACAGTCTTAACACAACTGTGTCCTCACTCAATGTTATTTTATTTTTTTTAAATTAATTATACCGCAGTTTATGCCTTTATTATTTTAGTTTTTGAATGTGGCAAGCAAGTTTATGGGAATTTTCAACTTGGTTCTACTTATGCTACTGTTAGGTCACTGGAATGCCTGTCTGCAATTTCTTATTCCAATGCTTAGAAACTTTCCTGATGACTGTTGGGTTACCAAATGCCGATTGAAGGTCAGGGAATTTGCATATTGTGTATTATAGAAACCCTGAACAATTCGCTGTCAGTTACACAGTTATTTTCCTTTAAATCATCTTACCCAGGTTAAAATCTTTGGTCTTTAGTTGTTGACAAAGAGGCCATTTAGGTATTATTCCGATTGCAATAAATCTGAGAATTCTCTCTGAATGACGCCAGAAGCTGTTTGTAGCTTAAAAGCAAGAAATATCATTTAGCATGGAATTTATCGTCCATCAGTCTGTTTCTTACGAAGTATTTGATGGAAATTATTTTGGGAACATAACTACTTCAGGGCCGAACATTTTCAGTCAAAAGTTTGTTAGAAGGAATAATGACTGTAAAATACATCAATGTTATATATCAATGTTATATCAATGTTATATATGTATTTTACAATTTTTTTAGCAATAACATTGGTTGGAGCAGAACTGGAAATATTAAATTAATCTTTTAGTACAAAAGATATATGTACTCATTTTAACTGTAATATCATTTTTTAAAACACTCTCATTTCATAACAAACCTAAACAAGATGTTTTAAGTTCTTTGAAGTAGCACAGCTTTCATATCTAAAATTATAAAATGTTCTTTTTTCTATAAATTATGTATTATTTTCGAAATTTGAAATTTAACGGTCCAGAATATGAACAATACTCGGTAGTTTCTATTAAATCGATAGTTAGCCGTTTAAGTATATGGCGGTATATGTCTTTGTTTCTAAGCCTTTTAAGTGCACATTATCATCAATTTATAAAAAAATATGAAATTGAGCTATAAAATTATATGAAATAAATCGTTAGTAATGTAATTTATGTACATTCCCAAACAATCTTTTGTTGTTGAATTGGTCAACTGAAGATACTAATTTTTAAATTTTAATACATTTTGTATCTACCTAAATGGATTTTTTTTTCAGTTTCATTTGATAAGAATATACAAATTGTTAAAGAATATGTTTATCACAGTTTAAAATTTTTCAGAGAACAGTTAAAATAATTCCATAATCAATTTGATTTTCGATCATTTTAGAAATAAAATAAAATAAATTTTGTCAACTGTCTGTTTTGGACAACCATTCGTGACATCTCTTTATTTTTTAAAGTAAATACTTACTTGTAGTAATCATTTTTCCTTTAGCAAACTAAGACAAGTAGCTGAATGAAAATGTATTTGCCAATAGAACAATTTCATTTTTAACTAGAATTTTGTTAAATCTAGGAAACAGAAAATAGGTATTGTAAATACACTATATGCTTATATTAGGTGATAAATCGTATTTGTTGACACGCAGGAGTAGCAATCTCATATATATTTTGCTAATTTGCATTATATTAACATGTGCGTATTCGGCTTGTTTCAATAAAACTATTGCTTGGCAACGTATGTCTCTTTTTTACGCAACAAGCATTAAGACCACCGCCGACATAAAAATTTAAAAGAATTTAGAGAAGTACTTACACAACATATTTCCATATGAACAGGACGGATTTTATAAAAACAGCATTCAAGAAATATGATATATCTCTTAATGCATATAAATTAATGCCAATTTAGCCCTACCTTTATAGATTGTTGAGCCATTCTCAATTAAAGGTCAAAATATATGTTAGCTCAAACTTAAAACAATTGAAATTAATTTTGAGTGTTAGCTCTCATTAGATTTATTTGATAACATAAAGCTAATAAAATTAAAATTATGCAAAAACCATTATGCTGTGTTATGCATTAGGTATAAAGATTATACAGGTGTCCCAGAAGTATCCTGTGAACTTTGAGAATGAAAAACTAAAAATTATGATTCCAAAATATTGTAATCTTATACATAATATTTAAATCAGTTATTACATAACTAGTCTGATCGTATATATGTTTCTTAACTTCAAATATGCTCAAAGTATGTACCATTCTGAGCACCATAAGAATAAAACAGAAAATCGGATTATGTTCTATATTTTACGATTAATATTCATTTAAAAATAAACATGTGAAATTGACATGAATATTATAATTTTGAAAATTCATAAATTTATTTAGTTCATTAAATTCGAGCAAGGAACGAGATTGGGCTAATTAAAAACGAATTAGCCTTATTGTTATGCAAAAGAATTCTTACCACCATGAAGAGAACGAAGCATGATAGACAAGATTGATCTAGCATTTTTTTCAGGATTATCTTTTGTGTATCCAAAAATACTATGCCCTTGATAAATAATCTTTGGCTTTATTTTCACCTCGTCAATAAGAAGTAAACAGTTATTTTGTTGTATAGGTTCACATGATGATAATGTTTCTTTAATAAGTAAATCAGCTGTAACACCCCTTTTTAGTTCTCTAATTTTTAGAATATCTGAGAGAACAAGGTAATTTCGAAGAAAATCGTAGTTAATATGAGGAAATGACTGTGCAGCAAATACATAGTCATGTTGCGTGTATCTCTTTGATTAATGAGTTCGAGTTGTCTACGAAAAAATGAATTCCAATCGATATTATCATCGTTAGAATCAGTGTTACTCACAAGCGTTTCCAAAACATCATTGCAATTGTCAAAAGCTGGTTTTTGGATTTGGCGTGATTCTTAACCTCAATTAACTGGGACCACCTCTGTAATTGACTGTTGGGACTGACGCAGTGATGGAGGTTAATTTTTTTGTTGATCATCAACTGCAGAAATTGTCATTTCACTGAGTGTATTACTGGTCTGAAAAATCCAGATAGTACCACAAAAGGGTGAGGTCATCTCACTAAGATATACATTGATCACTAGACTATCACCAAGAGACTACTTATACAATATGTCTGAATTACACCTTGATTGTATGATGAATGGATCAAGGTATTTGAATCTGATAATATCATTTGAATTAAAATATTCCAATTGTTTAGAAGCAAAATTCGAAAGGGATTTCTTCCTTACAGGGAAATAGAGAGCACACACGATAATGGAACACCAGGAAATAAAAAAGAGGAATAGTTGGCTGGAGAGTACCACCAGCTACTTTTCTATGAAGAACATTTACAGGGAGGCCGATGTGGCAGTCAAAGGTTACTCCCCAAGTAACTTTTGACTAGGAAATATTTACTTTATCTAGTCAATTCCTACTCCCCAAGTAACTTTTGTCTAGTTACTAGTTACTCCCAACTTTCATTACTATTCTTGGCATTTGTTTTCTTCAATACCCTTCCTCTGATTTCCGATATTCTTAAAAGTAATTATTATTCTATGATATTATCCAAAGAAAACCTAAATTTAATCTCCAACCTCGTATAACTATAATTCAAAGAATATTGGCATCTCACCACAGAATTAATCATCATGTAATTATTTGTCTGCAGTTGAATTATCACTGAATTGACAAACTCGCGTTCTTGATCATTTATCTGAATATTGGAGCAACCATGACGACAAAGCACTCTCTGCGCTTTTGTCCTTCAGGGCTTCTACCTTGGACCACTTTGAAAAATAATCAACCGCCATTACCACATACCGATACTCATCAATGTAAAGTAGCTGGCTATATCAACTCCTATCTGACACATCACTTTGGAGGGGACGGCAACTGGATGAAGCGTTTCCGAAGCCTTCTCAACTTTAGCGCAGGATTTTCGACATTGATCGCACGATTGTGTATATCCAGCCACATCCGCTTTCATGCCGTGCCAGTAAAACCGATTCTGATAGTTCGTATGTAGCATCTCTTCCGTAGTGACTTGCAAGGGCTTTTACTTCCGATCGATCACCACAACCTTGATGTACAGTCTGTATTATTTTCATTTGTTTCTCTTTTGAACTAATCACTAACCGAGTTCTACCTTTGGCCTTATAATTCAATTATCCATTCAGAATAGTAAAGTTGTCTGTTACAGAGGTATAATGTTATAAGTCTGTCATGTTGCACGTAAAAGTTGGGAGTAACAATTAACTAGTCATATGTAACTGGGGGAGTAAGAATTGACTAAATGGAGTAAATATTTACTCCCCCAGTGTAACAGTTAAAAGTTACTTCCCTCAAAAGTTACTACCCCAGTAACTTTTGACGGAAGTAACTTTCAACTGTTACACCGGGCCAGTGTTTAACACAAACAAGAATTTTCTGGATAAATATGGTCTTTATGTCTTTATTATCGGCGGTTTGCCTATTTATCCATTGCGTTCTGTCGGAATCATTGGTGGGGGTTTAAAAATGGTAACCGTTTTTGCACCTTGGTAGTTTCCTTTACATTTAGTGGGTATGACAAATAAATAAAACACAATACTCTTCAGGTCAATCAATAAACTAAATTATGAAGTTTTATTAATAAACTGATACTCTGTTCTGTTAATGCTGGTTAGAATAGTTATAATGTAGTGGGTGTGTGTACATGCTTGGTCTAGCCAATTAGTCTAACTATATAGAAAATCTTCCCCGAGGCCACAAGCCCCGATGATTATTTCCTCGCCCGGCGAAACTAGTGGAATATGGGGGACGGACTGGGCGCTGCTGAGGCAAGGTACCAGAAGAAGAAGAAGATAAAATACGGTGAATGAGAAATGGCATAAAGCTAACATGACGGATAGAATAATTTAATATAGGTACTGATATAGTGAACATAACGGCAAACATAACTCCAACATGACTGTCCATATATTTTGCCGTCATGTACCCGTCATATTATTTGCAGTGTACACTGTTCAATTCAATCATGAATCACCTTCAATGACTTTATCCCAGGGAGTTAGATCAGTAGAAGAAGGCCTTTAGAATGGTTTGCACATAGCCCTCTTGCAGTGTGGGGAATTGTCAGAGACAGATTTTTTCTAACAAATAAGAACAGTCAATCAATTGTGACAGCATATCCTTGATGCATTCACAACATTTTACAGTGAATTTTGCACGAAAGTATGTGCCTCAGTTCATTATCAAATTGAACAGTTTACGAGTTCAAAAAGATGCACACTTTGAACAATACACTTATACGATATAAATTATAGTTTTAAATATTATATATTAAATCGCAAATAGTTTGGATTTAAAATGTTCAGTTTTTCATTCTTAAAGTTCACCGATTACTGGCTGCCGGCCTAAAATATTACATATTATCAGTTAGCTACAAGAAAATAATCAAGAAACCAGACACATAATAGGCATTTTATTTACATATTAAAAATATCTATGTTTTCTTTATAACCATTATATCATGTTTTGAATTTTATTTATTATTTAAAACAATATATTAACATTTAATGCAGAAAACTAACCAGTTCCTCTACTTAGTGTCAAACTTCATTGCCGGATGTCTACTACAAAAGAATGATAAAACATAATATTGGATATACCTAGTACTCTTGACCTAATTTATATATAATTATTGCCCACTTAACTGTCAGATAGTATTATGGAATTTGTTTCTTTAAAAAAGGAAAGATAATGGATTACTATATCCACCTACGTGCTATTCTATGGAAGTGTCATATAACAAACTGTTCAAATAATGTAGGTGTTTTCAAAAATCCATTGATTCAGAGTTACTGTGGTGGGCGGTGGGAATAGGTATCCCCCAAAGTATAAGTAGGTATGTAATACAAGAAAATACCTAATATGTAATCCCTGACTTTGAAGGAAACTCACTAAAAATTTGTAAATAATTCATTGGATTTCCCCTTGTGAATTTAAGTAATCCTATCCTCGTTAAGATGTTGTTAGGACCGAGTTAACTCGCTTTTAACTAGCAAAATAAAAATAAGTTCTGTGTCAATATCAAAATGTCATGTATACAGGGTGTCCAAAACAAAGAACCGAACCCAATATTAGTGATAAATTTATTGTCCATAAAATATAAAATACAATAAAGTTACAAATGTTCAAAATGAAAACCATCGACCTTGCAGCATTCTTTATAATTACATCGCGTTATTACACTTCGGCAAACCTTCTGACAAACAACTTCACTGATTTTTTTGACAGCCATGCTGAATAGCTTCTTTCAATTCTCTAATTGATTGTGGCTTAGGTATGTGTGTAGACATATTTTTTAAAACTTCCCATAAAAAGAAGTCAGGCGCAGTCAGATCTGGGAATCTTGCTGGTCACTCTACCTACTGACCCACGGCGACGGCTAAAATTTCGATCTAGCCAATTGAGAACATTAAGTGCATAATGTACGGTAGCACCATCTTGTTGAAAAGAAAGTATCAACGTGGAGCTTTGCATCTGCAGTTACACTGTGATCGAAAAAATAAGGTCCAATTAAACCCCTAGAACTTATACCTCCCCAAACAGTTATACTTGGAAATTGTACCTCTTTCTCAAT
Organism: Parotoplana pacifica; assembly: GCA_034780595.1. NCBI lineage: Eukaryota > Metazoa > Platyhelminthes > Proseriata > Otoplanidae > Parotoplana > Parotoplana pacifica. The sequence goes on along the minus strand of JAUYWI010146415.1, from coordinate 1,911 downwards.
AATTTGATGGGGATTCTTGACGACCAGTACACTGAATTATGTCTATTAACATGGCCATTAGTGTTAAAGTGAGCCTCATCTGACCAAATAAATCAACAAAATCTGGATTAAAAATAGGAAACAAAAACCACTTGTTTAGGGATTCATATTATTAATACCAAGCTTTCGAACCTCTTGATTCATAATTATGGCAAAGGTAAAAAATAGAACAGCAAATTAAGATTAATAACAGAAAGACAACCAGCGGGAAGTTAACGTTACATATTGTTACCTACTGTTTAAAGAGTGAAGAAACTATTATTTAAATTCAGAGAGTTTTGATTATGTTTAATAAAGCAGATTCAAAAACACGCCTAATTTTCAATATTGTGTACTCTTCTCTTGCTAATAATATCATCAAGTAGTATACATATTATATAAATCAGAAGAGAAATACCAAACCCAAACATACATAGGTGTTACTAACATCCTATTCCCCAGAGTAGAACCAGGCGGCATCTCTGGATTGAGAGTCCAGTGTATAACAACACCACCAGCGCTCTGTACAAAAGAATGAGTGCTTAGAAACATTCTTATACCCACAGCAACTACTGGAAATAGTTTGCTATATCTGTTTTTGGTACGGGAAGCACAACTACTTATAAATGATCAGACAAATGCAAATATGGACAGAATTTGCAACAAATATTTACATGACTGAAATGCAGAAAGTCTGGCTCAGACAGGAGTATATGAAATAACTTATACATTTTACCTTTCACCTTGTCTGGTACTTTTCTGTAACATCAGTTATCCATTTCCATGCGTCCCATCCAGCTTGTATTCGTTTCTTCACCTCTTTCTCAGATCCACCATCTGCCTGAACTGTTGACCTAGGTAGTTGAATTCCTCTACCTGATTGATCCATTCTCCCTGCATTTTCACCTTTACATCCTTTACTGACTTAGGGCCTACTCTCAATCTCAAATACTCCATTTTCTACCTGCTAACTCGCATTTCTCCGTCATCCATTGCTGCTCTGCACATTTCTAGTCTATGTTCTACCTCTGCTCCTGACTCCAGTCCTATAACCACATCATCCCATGGTACTTCTTTCTGAACTTTACCCGTCAGTCTATTACCAAGGCAAAAAGAAATGGACTCAGGGCAGATCCTTGATGAAGTCCCACAGTCACCTCGAAGTCCTCCAACTGATCGGCAGCACACCCATTGTACATGTCTTGTATGAGTCTCGTGTACTTAAATTGATAATATGTGTTGGAAACGAAACATTGATAAGATTTCCTAGAGTTGATTGTGGCTAACGCTATCAGAAGCTTTGATATGTGATGATGGCTACATTTGACATGTCATTTATCTTTTCAATCACAGATTACAGAATTGTCAGCATGTTCATCTGGGCGTTCTCTGTCAATTTTCCCTTTCATGCACTCAAACAAAATATTTAACAAAACTTTGTTGGCATGTGGTATGAGTGCTATAATAGTACGCTATTTTCCAGAGTCTTTCGGATTACCTACTTGTGGAGCATAACAAATTCATTCTTGTTCTTTCCATGATTCGGACCATTGTGCTTTCTCTATTCCAGATCTGCACACAGAGATTGTGAAGGGTTTTGGTTGCCAAACTTAGGATTGTAATGTGGTACAATATTTACTAAATTTGCACAATAACCGTTTTTTCATTAGTTGCGTCACTTTTCGTACACCTTATCTGTATGTATGTAGAATAAATCTTTACTGAATCAAACATTATAAATAAGAAATACAAATAATAAATAATATCAGTCAAGCCTTCGACAGTGCTAACATCATAGAAATGAATGTAATCTAAACAAAAGATGTGTAAAAATATAAATATGGCTACAACATAAAAACAACATCCCTTCAAGATCAAATCAAAACTATGTAA
>JAUYWI010146304.1:0-19751 GCA_034780595.1 Parotoplana pacifica | reverse complement strand
TCACTTGATAACAACTAATCAACAAACAGTAATTACATAATAGACTAATCAACAAACAGTAATTACATAATAGTTCAATTACGACTGAGGATATGGACTTATGGGCCACCCTGTACATATAACGATGTCATTGGTGCACTACTTTTTAATGTAGATGCCATTGGATTATGAATTGAAGCGAATTTCACTTTTAAAACTGTTATATGCAAACAAACCATTTCCACAACATTTTAATGATAAACTGTATGAATTTCTAAACTACTGTTACTTAATACTAATTTTTGTGTATTTAGTGTAGCGTCACATGTACAGTTTTTGATATTAGAGAAACATGGAAGTTTGCAATACTGATAACTAGAAGGGGGGGGGGGGGGGTACCGCTAAAGTTTTTTTAAATTTAACGTCGGTTCAATCGATTTTCATGAAATTTGGAACTGGGGTATGTACTACATTCTTCTGCGCATTATATTTCTTAAAATTGTCATTTGTCTAAAAGATTAATCGTGTGCAACATGCAAATGAAAACAACTTTCAATATTATTAAATAAAAAAACTATTATTGATATTTATTTTATATTATACTTACTTAACCTATTGGACATTCTAAAGTGCTGATACAAACATTCTAAATAATAGTCTATCCAGAAAATAAATTCTATTCACCCAATGTCCAAAATATTTGATGTGCTCAATCGGTTATGAAATTTAAAGCAAAGTTATCTTTTACAAGGATTTGGAAGCTTCTCAAATGATCATAACTATAAAACAGCATCTTATTTTTCCACCAACAAAATAATTACACTTTATAAAAACGCCTATATATCCTGAGATCAAATATTGATAAATTTGTTTGGTAATACCTCCTACACTATAAACACTCCGTTAGTTTCATTTTTTTAAAACCACATAAACTAAGACTTATTTTCTTCAAATTTTGACAATGTTTCTCGATGTCTAGAATTTCAGTAAAAAATATTGCTTCTAATAACTTATGAAAAAAACTATGGACCTGCCTGGTATGGTGGGTACGAGCAACCATAGTGAGACATCCATCTATTTAGTACATTATTTTAATGGTTTCACATTCTAATTCTCAAATTTGAACAATATAGAATGTTTTGTTTGGAGGTTAGAGCCGTTTATGTGAATTGATGATTTTTATCAAGGTACTTGTGACCAACTTTCAGTCCAATTTGACCATCATGTCAATATGACTTTAGTGGGATTAACCTCCCCCTAAGCCTCTGTTAGCAGCAGAGGTAATTTAATAATCAAACGTTGCTGCTAACAGATTGTTATGCAGGTGTCCCAAAAGAATGAATCGACTATCAACATCGAATTTCTAAATTATTGCATATTAACGACAGAATGCAACGTTTGTAAATCGTCCCTTAAGACTTTAGCTCCATTTTTTCTATCATCAACAGACACCTGTTTGCCATAGACTAAAGGTCCTCCAAGAAACTAAATTGCAAGTAGAATAGCTTTGGTAGTGTCGATGACTTTATGAAGAATAAGAAAATCGAAATAATTACAGCAAAAGTCATTTATATAATAGGACATGTTTCGACAAAAACGGTTGTTATCATCAGCAATGAAATTATATTTAAAAGTACCGCGATGAGCTAAACAAAAATAAACAATCGAGATAATACACTCGAACAAGAAAAAAAATTTAATTAAAAACGTTCACAGTAAATTCTGACCCTTATGTCTAGTTTTGTTTATATTTTTAAGTGTCCCATTGATGGAGACATTTGTTACATTGTTAAGACTTCAAGACACCTTGTGACTAGGATTAATGAACACTGTAAAACCGCTATCTCTAATATCTCTGATCATTTTCTTTTATGTAATTGTGAAAGTAGCATCAATAATAATTTCAAAGTTTTATCTTTAGGTACGAGTGATTTTGATGTTTATCCTTAGATATAAACCTGGTCTTAATGTTCAAATTTTTCAAGGGTCAGAATTTACTGTGAACGTTTTTAATTTAAAAAATATTCTTGTTCGAGTGTATTATCTCGCTTGTTTATTTTTGTTTATCTCATCGCGGTACTTTTAAATGTAATTTCATTGCTGATGACAAATGTTTTTGTCGAAACATGTCCTATTATAAATAAAGGACTTGCTGTATTTATATCGATTTTCTTATTCTTCATAAATTGCATGTATTTGTGATCTTATCTTGCATTTTTGGAAGATTAGGGCAGCCACCTACTATCACTAATTAAGTCCAACTATTATGACTTTGCTATGCCAAGAAATGGCTAATTTACAATAATTTTCAAAAATCATATGGTGTTTTTATATAGAGGAATCCTGTACAATTCGCTTTTATTAACTTTATGTACCTAACTGTTTGTTTTCTATTTTACATTATAATATAATGAATTGATTGATTACTATTGATTTTTAGCATATAGGCTTTAAAATTGGAAAATATTCGTCCTAGATACCTACCTACCTACCTTTGTTGTTAAAAGTTAGCTGTAAACAAATGCTTAGGATTTTTTGAAGAAATGAACTATACTTTGCATAATTGTGCAATAATTTTATTTTAGCGATTAGATTTGATTGGTTACGAATATGTTTCATTAGGTAAGTGATATAATAAGCATTAGCCAATATTTGCTTTCAAAAAAATTATAAAATCCCAAACTAAAAACATTCAGCAGTATGGTCAAAACTGCCGGACCTGTTCCATTCCTAAGTTGTTATAGGTCTTGCAATAAAAATCCGCGTTTTAATACATTTCTTTAATTTTACATCGATTGATTTCTAAGTTAGACTTAAAACTATCAATAAATCCTTTGGAAAGTTTAAAGCCAGAGAATATTTTGAAATCTAGGTATGTTTTTAGCAACCGGTTAGTGTATTTATAAAAATGATGTACAAGAAAGCAGCTTTATTAGAATTTTAGGAACACCTTGTGGAATGCTTTGATATTTATTTAAAGTGCAATATATCAAATAATTTACCTATGAAGTTTGAATGACGCAGGGTATGCTCCATACTTGAGCAGCTATAATTTTTCGGTTTTCGGGGGGGGGACAAGTCTGATTTTAGAACCCCTCCCCCTTTTTTCAAAAGTAAAAGTAACCACCAAATTTTTCGACAGAAATTTACTTTGTTAGCTCTCTTTTTTCATGTGTTTTACAAATATTTTCTTTTGGTAGTACTCATTAACGTGGTACAGGAAGCTACCATGCTATCACAACATTATTTCAAGACAACTGTACTTAATGTTTGTAGCTATCTATTGCACACTATATATTATCTTGAGTTATAATCTCATGCGCCCACAGTATGCACTTACAATTTTGTGTTAGAATAACAGTCTGCTTGATAGTTGTTATGGTGGCCTTGTTTTCTTTAATCATACATTCTATCAGTACAAAATACTTTAATAAGCAGTATATCTACGGCAGCTGTACAATCTTGGAACAAGTCTAACATCATTCATTGTTAATGGAAAAAAGATTCCTCACGCAATTATTTTCATTAAAATTGATGGAAATGATGGCACAGAGTTTCACAACAGTTTTCTTATCGCAGTTCTTCAATTTTAGTAGGAAACAGAAAATGAATTCATAAAGAAATATATTATTGACATGATTGTGTATTTCAGGAAAAGTTTTTATGATACATGCTCTATTTTTGAAGATTTGACACCTCAGTTGACTGAGAAAAACTACGTTTTGAGAGACTATGATGTAAATACACATGGAACACAGTATTTATTGGTGACACAATATTTTTAAGTTTGACACTCCAACACCAGGTGCTCCAAATGACTGCAGTGGAGCTTCATTTGTTTTGAGTGAAGCTGTAAGTTCTTCATTTCCTTCTTCCAGTGGACCTTCGATTCTAAGGTCTCACCTTGATGGGGTGTTTGACACTTGTATACTTAAAAAATGCTGGAGTTTCACCCCTGGAATTTTATCAGACACCTACTAAAAAAATCGCCAAAATGTTGGATTCAGCAATTTCATCAGGATCGTATGGTGAACTTCCGGGAAATGTAGCCGATTTCATTTTTGAACAGGATATAGAAGAAAGACGCTATGTTGCAGTAAGCCAGCTTATGTTTATAAACAAGTGTTGGAGGGTAAAAGCAATGCTTCTTTTTCAAATGACATTGATTTGGAAGGTAACAACAGCTCTTTGTTTTCAAATTACAAATGGTTTGCATTGTGAACTGGATGTTACTTCGTCTGATAGTATTGACAATGTTGATAATTTAATTGCAACAAGTCTAATGATGCACATATGCGTTGCCGCAATCCGGATAAAGTTGCCATATTGGTTGTAATACAAAGCAATCGAATTTCTGTAGCTAGAGTAGTAATTAGTGTAGTAGGTATACACAAAAAGACCAAAGCAAAAATGTGATCAAGCATCTTCTAAATCATACTGACTATAAAATCAATAAGAAGGTGATCATTTATATAAAATAACAATACCTAAATAATGTTTTAGTGAGAAATATTTATTGTGAATGGCTAAATTTTAGTACATAAAACATTTTAAAACGGCAGAAAATAGAAAAATATGAACCTCTGCGAAAGAATATGTAGACAAATTGCAGGGTCAAAAAAGGCCCCAAACAGTTTGCACCTAGTAGGTATGGGGTAATAATATGATGCTTAATCGTGAAATTGAAAGAACTAAATTTTATGTGTGTATAACCCATATAGTTAGAAAAAATCATGAAATTTCAGAAGTAGTTTTGGAGTTATAGAACAGCAAATGTGCTTGAAGGGGTAAAAATGGACCCCCAAAAACAACTAACCAATATTAAGGTCAAAAGTGTTAGCTCAAACCATAAACTAAGTAAAATCATTTTTGGGTGTTAGCTCTCACTATATGAATGTTATTGCGGTTTTATATAGATAAACGGTATTTTAAAATATAGCTAACAATGTCAAAATTTTATAAAATGCTATTTGTGGAAATAACTTGTAGAATGTACAATTTCCTTAATTTTGCTTGTTAGATAATTAAGAATTTAAATTTATATATTTTTGTCAAATATTGACTTTGTTAGCTCTAATATTTTAGAATATCATTTATTTAAAAATGCAAAAATTTATTTTGTGAGCGCTAACACCTATAAATGATTTCACTTATTTTAGGGTTTGAGCTAACACACTTTTTGACATTTTTGGTCTTTAATTTCTATTCCTTTAAATTTGGATACTGTTTAGACTATGATACCGGTACTAAAGAAGATGGAAAAGAGACAAAATAAGAAAAGACCTTACAAAACGTAGTATAATGATTTTTTAAAAATACAAAATTTATTTTTGAAAAAAATAATCCCGTCATTACCATAGTCATAGTGAACCAAATAAAATAAGACCACTCTTCGTGAGGAATCACTTCCGTTATTCGACAGTTGTTGTTGATTTGATTCTAGAAAATATGCTAGACATTTTTAATTGTGATTTTTTAGAACCGATTGCAAATTATTTAAATTTAGGATTTTTTATAAAGGCCAAAAATTTGTGAAGTTTATGAATCTTTATTTTTATTTATCAAAATATTAAATATTGTACTTCACATTTCCCACTTACCAAATTAAACATTATTTGTGTACTAACTCTTTAATAAAAAATACATAATGAGAATACCAAATGATATGCTTTTACAGACTAGCTAAATTGGTATTTTTTTAATATAAAGAAACAAATAAGTAGTTATACTGATATTAAAGTCGTCTAAAAAATCTACAAAATTCAATGCCTTATATTAACAAAACAAAAGAATAAAACAATTTCTAAAATTTATACACATAAAATACTCTTTGATGCAGTCAGAATACAAATAGATACATACCTAGGCGTTTCTGGTTGATTTAAAAAAAGTACATTTTATAACTAGTGAGTTTCAAAAGTACAATTATAATGTTTTTATATAAAAAATTAAAATCTCATTTGTTAAAGTGTCTTTAAATATGTTTTTCTGTGTATAGATTTTTAAATTTGGTAATTTAATCCATAACAAAAATGCTTAATTTTCTATTTTACTTTGCTTTTTTCGTTATTCAATGGTCTCAAAAAGTTGTTTTTTTTGTTATAGATTTAAAATATTTTCTAAATAATTTAATTGTGCATAACCTTAGCTCTATTAGCTATTATGTCTCTCATTTATTTTTAAAATATCAGCTTGTTATGCGATTTATTTTTTGTATAATTTTTATCTTTAGGATACCTAGTTTATTTAGTGTTTCTGCAATTTTACTAATTGTGTTGTTTATTGTTATTAGTTGATAATTTGTTGTTTCACTTATAATTATAATAGGTAGATACATACCTTCAGCTGAGATATTTTATGCTTCTGTTTTTTTGCACAAATTTTATAAAATTTGTGCAAAAAAACAGAAGCATAAAATATTTGTTGACATTTTATCCATCTTAGCAAACATTCCGAGTGTTTCAATAGTCTCTTTAAAAAATTTATTTAATTGTCAGTTTTTTTTATTGATTTTAAGACAATATTTTTAGGACTGCAAGTTTTAAAAACAACATTTCATTTGAAAGATAATATTGACCATCTATCCTGTGATAAAAATAATTACCATGTTGTTAGAATAGATACATAATTAAATGTCTATTCTCTGCATATGAAATTTTATATAAATTCCAATGAATCATTCCTCAAGTAAATAGAAATGTATTTTCTCCTTCTATTTCATTCTGATTTCTTTTGACATCTTCTGAATTGTCTTTAAATTCATTGCTCACAATTTCTTCATTTTGTGAATGTGTTGAACTATTCGTCTCTTCTTTTTGTTTAGAAGAAAGGTCTTCCACATTTTTTGTTTCATCATCACTCTGATTGTTATTTTTCTTTTCATGAATTTCGTCATATATTTCGTTATTAAAATTAAGATTTGAAAAAATTTCATCAGCTTCATGATTAAGATTTTCAGTATTTATTTGATAATCAGGAAAAATATCAAAAGTTGATAACATTCTTACTGATATACTATCCTCAGTAATGTTATCAGTTACACTTTGTAAACTGGATTCCTCGCGATAAACAAATTCTTCTTTTTGAATATTATTCTCAAATTTTATATTGTTTACAAATTCAGATAGTTTAGGAAGTTCCGGAACAATCTCCTTTGCTTCTTCTTCTTCTTCATCATCATCATCATCATCTTCATCAGAAAAATCAGCATCTGTAAAAGTAAAGGGTTTTGCCTTACCACGAGGACGATATGGTTTGAAAACTGGAGGTGGTTGTTTACTCGCATATCTTCCTACCATAAGACTTATTTCACCTAAGGTTGGATTGTAGAGTTTACAAAATTGGCTAAGTGCAATATTTCCATCTTCTAAATTTAAACTTGGAGGCGTGGGGAAAGGATGACGTGGTAAATGCCTATCCCTATGTATATGTTGACCAGAATTAGTTGAACATGAATTGGAATCTATGGTTATCCGTGACATTGCTACTGGCAAATATCGATCAGTATGATTCCCAATCGCATGGCGTTCAATTTCATTTCTTTGACTATTTTTATCAATTCTTGGTTGAACCAACCTTCGTGAATCAGGACTGTTATTTCTCGGAGTTAATGGTTTAATTTTGTCTTTCATTAAGAAAGTATGATCTGGTGTTCTGTCAGTTAATGCAATTGATTCACCATCTGCAGCTAATTGACAATTTTTTGTATTTTGGATTGAAAATTTTGTTGTTAGTCTCGATACTGGTTCACGATTTGGATCAGTAACACGTTTTTTAAAACGTTGATCATTTGTTGAATTGGGGTGAGCAATTTCATTATTTATAGTCTGTTGATTTTTCGATGACTTATTGTTTTGTGTTAAACTTCTGTTGTGAGAACTGCTGGGGTACTGACGTTTACTAGGAGCATTATAAATTACCAAACCTGCACAATTATTTAACGAAACGTCTCGAGAACTATGACTATCATCAACAGTGTCATATGTTAGAATAAAATTTCGTTTTGTGGGTAGATGTGGCAATAATGGTGGAGATCTGTCAATAGGTTTTTTAAAAGATATTGCTTGTTTTGTTATATTAGAATCCTCTGATGCAATGTAAGAACGACCTCGTTCCCAAACATATGGAACAAATGGACGTAGGTCAACAGTGGGCAATGTAATTTCACTATTAATTGTTGATGTTTGTTTTTTAGTCGCAGGAGGTTGAGACAAAATGGTAGGCATTCCAGAAAACAAACTTTTTTGAATCACTTAACGTCCGTAGAATTCTAAGTTTTAATTTATATGTAGTTAGGTATATGTGGTACCTATTCACCTACCACAACAAATTAATAGCTACTTTAAAAAATATCTAAAGCTGTATATACTTAGCTAGGTAGTAAGAATGCAAAAAGCGACTTAAATACATTACGTAAAAACTGGTTGTTAAGGCTGTTATTAATAATCAGCCTTTCATAGTTGCTATTAGTTTATTACACGGCTAATTATAATATTTGGTTAAACCTAATAATGTTAAGTGTTTTGTTTGCACTCTTTAAGATACCCATCTAATTAACATTTAAGGTAATTATTACATATTAATCTACCAGACAAATTAAAAAATTCAAAAGAAAGCCGAAAACTGTAACAATGATGGTGTTCTCCATTTAATAATGATATGTGAAAAAGTTTATTTAATATGACTAAACCTGCGGATACTATGACGTTGAAAAGTATATATTTGCTGGTCTTGGCTATAAAGTTCTTCTTTTCAATTGCAAAATAGCTATACCAAACTTGATAACCTTGTATTGTAACTAGTTTGGTACAGGCCTGGAAATATGAAACCGTAACATTTTTTTCATAAATTTTACTTGAAATAAATCTTTTAACCGATTGTTTCTTCTAATTTATCATAATGTGGTGGCCCTGAAAAAGGCCATCTTCGCGTTCTTTGAGATTGAGGATAGAAAAGATGATTTTAAATTTCAATAATCTGTATGACACCCATTTCGATCAAATTCTGTAAGAAATCCTTGGGCATTTGGAGGAAGATTGTTTGCGCAACTTCAAACAGTTCTTCTGTTCTGTCGAGTTGTTGTTTCAAATAGCATTGTCCTGTTGGAAGGTAAATGTTGGGTTGGTATGGAAGAAAGGCTGAATTTTGTTTCAAGGATTCCCACTTAATTTTCTGCTGTCAGGATGTTCTGGATACGATGGAGCTGTAGTGGGCATTGAGAAGAAAAGAATCCCCAAACCAATATACCACCTCCACCCTGAATACGTAATTGGATGATGTTCTTTAAAGTAAGAGATATCTCATAGCTAAATAGCATTTTTTGCATTGATCAATTGTTCAGTAAACATTCTGTTAGGCCCATTGACATCTGGCGGAAATATGGTTGGCATTCAGGAGAGGCTTTCTTGTTGTAATGTTGCTAAACTGGCCTTGTTGTCTACTTCTCATTGTGCGTGATGTAACATGTACTTTGCTGGTTTCAGCCCGTTGAATGGCAAAAGCTCGACTGGATAGATTGAGATCTCTGTCAGAAAGTCTAATGAGTGCGCGATCAAATCTATCTCTGTTTTTGGGAGGTCATCTACAGAGCCAGTCTCTTCATAAGATCAGATATTGTCGCTGTTCTGACGTGTAATCGATCTGCAAGCTGACGATACGTGTTCCCTTCAGCTTGCAGAGTAAGTAACAATTTGGATGCATTCTTCATGTGAAAACTTCATTTCACGAGTCAAAAATGAAATATGAAATGCTGTGTCACTTAAATAATGGTATTTTCCATCATTCTGATTAAAACGTTGAATAAATACACATTAAACTATTTCCATCAATCCCCATAGCCTCATGATTACGTAACACTATCTATGCGTTCCATATTTCTGTATGATTATCTATGTAATATCTTCTGGTCGTTGTGTTGGTTGGTTAAGTGCCAGACATCGGCGATCATGAACTTCTAAAGCTTCCCATATGTAGCAGCATGAATGAACTCATTAATCCTGATATTATGTTCTATCTCCCAGTTGTTGAGGCTTTGTTGTTCTTTGTCTACCACAGTCTCTATTTCCAGAAATCTTTTCAAGTAAAGCAAGCTTTCCTACGTCACCTTGTCTAATGATATGACCAATGCATTGCATCTGCCTTTTTGTGATGGTCTTTAATAAAGATATTGTAGTCTGGCAGCTGTAAGTGCTTGTTAATATTATTTTCTTTCAGTCTTCTTTCATTCTTCGTAAAAGCCATATCTCCAGGGTTTCTATTTTTGCTTGCAAAGACACACTAATATTCCAACATCCACACCTGTATATATTCAAGACTCTAGGTATTTTTTGAGTCAAGATGTGTTTCTGTTCTTCATTATTGTACCCAACTTATTGAAGGCTTCTCTAGATATGGCTATTTTTTGTAATTTTATGATCGTGTTTCCCATCAGAAATGATAATATAGCCTAAATATTTGAATTATGCACTTGTTTAATGTTATTACATCTGATGGAAAGATTACAATGAGAGGGTGTTTTTTCTTTGAGATAGTTATGCATTTTGTTTTTGAAACATATTCAAAATGTTTTGTAGATTTTTCTCTGAGTCAGCAATAAGCACAGTATCATCAGCATTAGTATATATTTGTAATGTTTTGGCCACCTGTGTATATTCATTCCATTTATATTTTCTATATACGCAATATTATTTCTTCATAAAGATTAAAAAGGTAAGGATACATCACACAGTCTCATCGTACAACACACTGAATTGGCTTGAAATCACTATGTTTCCTACCTATTCTAATAGCAGATAGGTACTTGATCCCAGTATAGATTTCGCAGTATCATCAAATCTTTTCCATTGATATCTAATGTGTCCAAGATCTAAAAGAGCCTGGTGTGCTGTATTTTGTCAAATGCCTTTGAATATTCTATAAAACGTAGAATAACACTTTTTGAATTTCTATGCTTCTTTCTATGATTGAAATTAATGTGAAAATTACATTCATAGTGCTTTTAGATGATGTCTCAGGTCTTATTTTCGATCGCAGTCTAAGCATGAGAATACGAAGGAGTACTTTCGTTAGGTGGCTTATCAAGCTATTGGTACAATGGAGAGCACATTCTGTAGTCCCAAGTTTCTTTTGCAGGGTAATAAAACTGATCGTGTGAGATCTGATGGGATTTTACCAGTGTATTAAATTAATAATATTTGGGCTTTTCTCTATGCTCCAATCATCTAGAGCTTCCAGCATATCGATTGAAATCTTATCTGGACGAACAGCTCTGCATGTTTTCATTTTGTTCATCTGACAAAATTGAAGGATCATCATTTTTTTGTTGGATATTATAGTCATAAAAAAACTCTACATATTAGGCCCACCTATTCAAAATTTCCATTTTATACATCAGTATGGATCCGTACTTGGCTATTATAGCTCCAGGTTGGGCTGATGATGTCATCAGCCCCATTATTGATTTTTTTCCAAAAAATTCTGTCGATGAATCTTTCCAAGGTACCTAATTTCAGTCAAATGAATTTTTACCCCACCTCTATATCGTCACTGCCTTTGTCAGATTTGTAAATCTACCAAAGCTACTCTAAATTATTTTACATAAAGGCAGGCTTAGGGAAAATGAGGTAAGCCTTGGGAGAAGGAGTCAGATCCTTGGGCAGACAGACCTGAAGAGAGTAAGCCGGATTTAGAGGAGGGGAAAGACCAAGACCTGGGGTAAGAAGGCAGACCTGACGGATGGAGAAAATTTGAGAGCACGGGACAGGACTGGGAGAGGAGGTACATCTGGAGGGAGGAGGCAGGTCTGGGTGCAGGGTAGGTATTTTTATCAATTTCAATATTTTGTCCCAAGTATTTTGCCACGGACTGTACATTTTATTAAATACATTTGAATTACATAGATACTTACATGTGTGTACAAATTTATGAATTACGATACACATTATGTATTTATGTATGTAGTTTGAATATGTAGATTTTTAAAAAAATTACTAAACTTTTGGCCGAGGCCAAGGCTGAGTCTAGGTAATTAAGATTTTCTGACTAGATTTTTCTTAAAGACACAAAGAAATAACTCAGACTGCAAGAAATTGAACTTAAATATATTTTCTGGAGAGCCCCAGTAATCTCCAAATATACATAAGCTATATAAGTGCCCTTTTTGACCTTTTGGACACGATCACTCGATTTAGTGCTAAAGTCGGTCAGTGGCTTTGTAGGCGGATGATCAAAGCTAGACAACGGCTACACAGGCATGTACAGCAAAGCGTTTGACACGCATGGGCCAGCTCATGATCGCGATGAATTGTCTGGCCAATCAACGTTAAAAGCCCTTTGATTCTACAACGTATTCTTTCACAAAGTCAATCATGGATCACACTAAAATTATAGCAATGGTGGTCCCCCCTGCGTCAGATCTACTCAATGACAACAGGGAAGAGACTGAGTCTACTGAGGGAAGTACTCCCATCCATGATGAAACAAATGATCCAAACTCGTCCAGGAGAATATCTGCAGATGTTGATAGCTGGAAAACTCGTGGACGCAGTCTAAAAATTGGTACATGGAATATACATACAATGTGGCAAGATGGGAAGATGGAAAATATCATTACAGAATTAAAGTCACTAGGACTAGATATTGTAGGAATAAATAAAGTTAGAAGGATTGGAAATAGAAAGGTAGCCAATGACAAATACGACTTTGTTTATTCAGGTGGTCCAAAACATACGGCTGGAGTAGGCATTTTTCTAAGCACGGAAGTTGCACAAAGCGTTATAGGTTTCTGGCCAATCTCAGACCGTGTCATTTTAGTTAACATCACAGTCAAACTTTTCAACATGACATTTAGTGTATGATCCGACTAGCTCAACAAGCCAACAAGCGAAGAATAATTTGTGGAAGTATACAAGCAACTTGACCAAGCACGGAAAGTTGTAAAATCTGATGAACGCTTTATATGAATGCAATTATAGGAAGCAATCGATACAAAATATAGTAGGTGATCATGTGGTCTCAGCGACCAAAATAAAAGAGGGAAATAAATGACTAATAGAGTTCTGTGGAAAATATGAACCATGTATCCTTAGCACGTGGTTTAAACGCCATCCACGTCACCTTTACACATGGAAAAGCCCTGGTGATGTACTAAGAAGATAGCTCGACTACATCATGATCAAGAAACGTTTCAGAAATTCAAGTAGGGATATAAGAACTTATCCAGGTGCTGATTGTAATTTCGATCACAATCCAGTTATATCGAAGCTGAATACAAAACTAAAGAAAGGGAAAACATGCAACCCAACCTTGAAGCTAGACTATGATACGCTGAAAGTAAAAAAATTTCAATTGGAAGTGAAAAATATATTTGAGATCCTTCGACCACTAGAAGAATCTGAAGCAGTACAGTTTCCTCTTGAGAGTGGTACGGACAGGTCAGAAATAACTTGGAATAAATTCAAAATTACAATCATAAACGCAGTTAGGACAACTTTACCAAAGATAAAAAAGACCAAAAAGAAGAGATGGATGAATGAAGAAATTCTTCAGTTAATGAAAGAAAGAAAGGCAGCCAAACAAACAACCAAGTCGTGAACTATACTAAACCGTTATCTTAATGTGTAGAGAAAGGTGGCTCAATGAAAGGTGTGAAGCTCTGGAAGTTGCGGCGAGGATGGGAAATGTGAAAAACACGTATGACAAAGCGAAAGAGATATCTGGGAGAAAGAGAAATATGAATGCAGGCTGCTGCATCAAAAGCAAAAATGGTGTGGTGCTATTCGAGAAGAAAGAAATAGCAAGAATATGTGTGTGATCTCTACTGAGATGATAATCGACCCGAGACAACTCCTGACCTCAAATAGAAATTATGAAATCAGAAGTTGAACAAGCTATGAAAACAACGATAAATGGCAAGGCACTATTGGGGCCGGATTACTCAATCAATGGGTGATGCAGCAGTGAAAGAACTACATAAGTTGTGCAATGAAATTTATGAAACATGTACTATACGAAAAGATTGGAGGACTTCAGTTTTCATCCCAATGAGAAGGTCCTAGAGATGGCAGATACAAACAATGAACTCCTAAGGAGCTTCAAAGCAAGAAAATTACAATTTGTGGTCATATTCTAAGACATGAGTTGAGAGAAAAGGACGTGCTAACAAGAAAAATTGAAGGTAAGAGTAGTGGAAGACCAAGAAGAAAGTGTGCAGATGACATCAAAGAATGGACTGACTGGGTGGACTGTGGGAAAGGTGGCAAGATATTCACAAGACTTATGGTAGTGGAAATCCATGATCTCCAACCTCTGCTCTCCTCCTGATCAAAAGTCCAGGAAATAAGAAGGTTAGTATAAGTTTAGATGTGTCTCAAAAATTATTCTTTGTACTCTTATTGATTGGACTTTCGGGTTCAAATTGAGCTCACTTTTAGAAACATCTTACACCATAGACACCAGTAATAATACCTAAATTGTTTTAAGACTATTCTTAGGTAAATAAAATCTTTACTGTAGGTACTGGATATCAATGCTTTCAAATGATTTTTAACTCACTGGTTTTTGTAAAATATTCAATACTTCGCATATAGTGTTTCAAAATAGTTCGCTCAACAAAATATTTATATCCACAGTATAGGTTATCAATCTAGTCCTGAATCCTAGTTTATTGTAGGACGCATCTCAATTTAAAATTACTAATGCTATTTTCATTGTTGGATAAACATAAACAAAAAGATCTAAAAGATTTAAAAGATGCAGAACTTATTAATTACTTGGAAACTAATTCATCGAGTTTCGATACTTTATTACATGCCTTAACTGATTGGTATTTTTACGAACAGCAATCCATTGATTCAAAATTTAAAACAGTTGCTAAAGGAGCCAACCGAATTTTATATGACACATTTCGACAGATACTTCTAGAACTTGGGGCATCAGCTTCTATTTCTGAAATTCGAATTTTGTGCCGTTTTTTAGACGTTGAAGGACTGGGTACAGTACCATGGAAAAATTTTGTTTCAACTCTAAATTATAAATATTCTTATCTTGGTTCATCTGACACAGCCTTTATAGAACATGTTGAAAAAAGTGCTGAGGTAGAAAATGAAGACACTTTAATCAGAAATAGCGATAAATGGGTGGAACTTCATTTAACTTTAGCAACATTTTTAGAAGTTCAAGACCACCCTTCTCATTTAATTTTAGTGGTTCCGTTTTCTTTAACTTTAAATTCTTTAAAGTGTATGCTTCAGGAAAAAATGGGAATACCTTCAGACTTTTTTGTATTTTACTCACCATTTAATGAAATAGAACCAATAAAGGTAACAACTTCCACAACTATAGGATCGCTAGGCTACGCTGGTGGAACATATAAATTCCCAACCTCAGCTATTTTAATTTATGACTATCATTGTGGTTTGGTAGATTGTCCATTATTACTCTATGATCACCATATTAATGACAAAACTGAAAATCAGTTAGGAATCATAGTCAGTAAGAAACATTGTATCTAATAGTGAAAACAAGTATTGATGATTGATATTTTAGACTTAGTTGCCTTGTAATATTTGCTTTTTATGAGATATTATTGATACTGTAATTAGATATTTAAAACTTAAGTAAGTACGCCGGTTTTGTAACAGTTACTCATTTATAAATATTCACAAAATAAAAAGTAAAACTATATACATACTTTGAAATTTGGACACCCAGTCTACGCTCTTCGAGCTAGCAAGTCTTGACAAATTATTATATGAAAATGGTTCAATTGTTTTACATCTAGAAGCTTCGAATAAGATCAACGAAGCGACTTTTGCCATGTTAATAAGATGTTCTAATTTCATGGAAATAAATTCATAGTAATACAAATAATGGGGTGCTTAAAGTTTGCAATTTTTAAACTTATTTAAAAAATTTTAGAACTTATTTTCTGTAGCTTCCATAATGTTGGAAACCAAATTTCGATGAAACTTGGTACAAATATTAAGTGGCCTAGTTGTCTTATCCTAGCAATCCTCTACAACAAGTATCAAATAGGTAATGCAAAATGAAACTTCACTGATTTAAATTAAATAAAATGATATAAAGAAATTTCATTAACCTTTGCCTATAAATTTTCTAGTTCAAAAAAGGTAAGATTGATTTACATCATACATGGTAAGAATTGTTTTTCGCGCATTTTTTTATCATATCCCCCATAAAGTCACGGACCTTTAAATATAGGTAACTGACTAGTCTCTTTTTTTTAATTTAAAAAATCTAATTCAAAATTCCCTAGGTAAATGGATAATTTGGTATATAGGGTGTATCTCAATTAACTCCCTTTTTGTAACAACAAAATGTTCATGAAGCTTTTCTTAAAATCATTAGTAATAACAAAATTGATTTTATTAATTTTAATGGTCTTTCTGAAACTACATACATACTCCTTTTTGGCTAGTGATGATCACTTTAATTACATCATCAAACGAATTCATGATATTGATATCACCAAACTAATAAAAATAGATTTTGTAATATATAATTTTAAAATTGTTAGACAACATTCTATCACTTATAATGCTATCAATTTTCTCAAAATATTAACAATTTTAATCATAGATTAAGTAGTAATACTAGTTCTAGTAGACTTACTAAAAACTCTTCCTAATTATATATCTTATACATATATCTTATACGTAATAACCACAATTATATATTTTTTGGTATTATTTGTCATATTGGTTCTTCAATCAACCATGGCCATTACATTTCTTACATAAGGAGTATTGTTGGCATAAATGTAATGATTCCATCATCTCTAAAGCTGTTTTTGATCTGCCTTTCAATTCAACTAGTGCTTATTTAGCCTTTTACATTTAGAATAATAACTAGATTATGGGAAGACTGACAGTTGTGTACACATAAAACTGGTTAAAACTCACTGCACCATATTTCTTGTTATTGTTTTGCATTTTAACTATTTTACATTTTTTATTTCTGACCGGATTGTTTTTTGGATTTTGAATATAGTAGATGGTACTTTCAAGCAACTTTTAAACAACTTATTGTTACTCAATGGACAGACAAACAGTGCCTGCTATAATTTGAAAGTTTAAAGAAACAGGTAGCGTTATTGATGCCAGACTTGAGTATGTAAAATGTGTTCACAATGAAAATAATACTGCTGTTGTCGGAGCAATGGGTGATTTGGGAGAGAATTTCTTCGTTCAAAAAGTAGCTCAGCAGAATTGGATTTATCCAAGACCTCTGTCCATCGCACTTAAAGAAAGATTTAGTACTCACATTGTATAGTTACTAGTTACTCTTTACATTGAAGATAGAAGAGTTACATTTTGTGAAGATTTTATAGCTTTGAAAGACAATTATCGAGGTTTGCTTGATCTAATTGTATGGACAGATGGGGCTAAGTTTCGATTAGATGGTGTCGTAAATAGCTACAACTCTGTTTATTGGATTGAGAATAAAATAGTTCAAAATAAAATAGATTTACACCTTAATATAACGAAAAACACATTCAACAAAAAATGTGATAATAAAAATGGCAAAAACTGTGTTAGCTTACACCATAAAATAATTGAAGTATGCAGAAAAGTGTGTTACCAAAAATCATAAAATAATTGTGTTTGCTCTTTAATTTATAAAATTTACATGAGCTAACTACTTTCTTGTTTAAACTGACCTAGCTTTACCTACTACCATTTTACATTTATGTTAGAGGGGTAAAAATCCTTCAAGACTGTAAATATAAAATAAAATAAAATTAATATAATATTTAAAAGTTACGTGGATCATAGTATTGAACATGTATTATCTAACACAGACTTAATAATACAAATCCAAAAATTGATAATTTTGCTAAAAATCAACAAAATGCCATTGATACCTAAAATAAATATTGTACTACATATACTCAAAATGAAGATTTATGTAGAATTAGAAAAGCATTAAAAATAATGTCTTAGAAAATTGGATACTTCACATTTGTAAGTAGCTATACTAACATTTTACATTCATGTTAAATTCCTTCAAATTTGTAGATATAAAATCAAATCAAATGAATTATAAAAGTTACATGGATTACATATATTATCTAACAGAGACAATTAATATTCCAAATACAAAAATTGATAATTGTTGTTAAAATCACCAAAATAGCACTGATATCTAAAATAACCCTCCCACACCTTAATACATCAACAGAAATATTCAACAAAAACAGTGATCATTAAAGTTTTATTCTATGCAATTCTACCAAGAGCGAAAGTAATTTTAAACAAGAAAAAAGTAGTTAGCTCATGAAAATGATTATTGTGGATTTAGGATATACTATGTAGATGGTACTTTCAATCACCGAGCTTGACTGGTCATCTTACCATGCTTCAGCTTGGGTGTAGAACAAGATACACATGATTACATGGTTTTGATTTGATCTTGAAGGGATGTTGTTTTTATGTTGAAGCCATTACTACGATGTTAGTACTGTCGAAGGCGTAACAAATATTATTTTTTATTTCTTATTTAGAATGTTCGCTGCAGTACAGATTATATTCCACATACAGTCATGTAAAAGCTATATTTAGAATGTAACCATGCAGTGATACATTACAAACTTAAAACGAATTAAGACTGTGAAATAATACATAATGCTCTTTTGTTAGAGAAGGAAACGATGATAAAGAAGTAGGAAACTATGGATTGAGAACAAGAAACACAATTCGTAGATTTCTGCAGACTACACAAATTAGTCATCACAAATACACTATTTCAACAACACAAAAGGAAACGGTAAACATGGAAAATTTCATGAGATAGATTCCGATGCCAAAATGACTACATTGAAGTAAGACAACGATACAGAAATAGCGTCAAAAAATCATGCAGCTATCCAGGAGCGGAATCTGAAATTCAAGAAAATTAAAAAAAGAAACTACCGATGAAAATGGAACTTGAAAAATTGAAAAATGATCGCATTAAAACTAACACCGCAAATCAAGTTGAATAACAGTTAAACAATATCAATCAAGAAAATGTGAACAATAAATGGAACTAACTGAAAGCAATAATAAGAATATCTGCTGAAACCAATATGGGATACATCAGAAAAATTGCACCAAAGAAACCCTGGATCAACTCAACGAACGACAAGATGATCGAGAAAATACAAGAAAGGCGCAAATGGAAATCAGTCAACAACTAAAACAGACAAGGAAACTACAAAAGACTATGTAATGATCTTAAAAGGGAGACACAGAAAACAAGAGAAGCATGGTGGCAAGAAATATGCATTAATATCAACGATATAGACAAAAAGGGACAAAGTGACTTAATGTATAAAAAATATGACAATTAACAGAAGAAAAGAAAACGCATGACAGAAGAACTGAAATAAAGGATAAAAATAGAATTTTCCTAACAAATAAGGATGAAATATTGAATCAATGGAAGACATACATAGAAAAACTCTACAACAAAACGAATAAACCTGCCCAAAACGATCTTCAATTAGAAGAAGAAAAAGCTGTCAATCACGACTTGAGAGGACCATCAATATTACAATGTTAAGTTGAAGAAGTTGTTACACATATGAAGACCAAGAAAGCAGAAGGAACGGATGGAATACCAGCAGAACTAACTACTTAAATCCCTCAACTCAAGAACAATGAAAATTGTCACTGATATTTGCAATTCAATGTACGATCAAGGAAAGTGGCCAGAATATTTATACAAAACAATTATGGTACCATTAAAGAAGAAACCAAATGCAGAACAATTAG
>JAUYWI010146193.1:0-19752 GCA_034780595.1 Parotoplana pacifica | reverse complement strand
ATATTTCGATGTTATTTATAGACATTGATAACATAAAACATAGATATGTATAAATATCAAAATATAAATATTCATAAGATTATAATTTCATAGATATTATAGAATAGTATTTTTGGTACAAAGACTTCCGGACATAAAACACTTATAGTGTGTCTGTCTTTTTTGACTGTATTTGGGAGCTCCAGCGTATGGTATAAAAAATAGCATCAAGTAAACTTTATTTGCAGACTGAAATTGCTCAATGTCAACTTATACTTTTGTATTCCACTAACTTTAAATTGTTTTTTAAAAGCCCAATTTTTATCTCTGAAACTGCTGAAGCAATTGCTTTGAAATTTGGAACATTGATTTCAACTTATAACAGAAAGTGTCATGTGAGCTGTGGTTTGGACTGGCTCAAAGGGTTGAAAACACAACATTTTAATGGAACCCTCATAGAGTTATTTTGATTGGTTTTGGCCTATTTGTATTTATTTTGTTTTTTACTGTTAGTTTTTTTTATTTTTGGGAATGCATCAATCACATGCCTGACTACAACTGAACAGTAATTAGGACTTTTGATAATCATTAATTCAATTACTGGTTAGTTTACTTTATTTTAATTTTACTTCTAATACTATGTTAGATCTCTATATAGTAGGACCAATAATTAATATTTATTAATTTTTCATATTTAGACTTACATCTAACAAACTCAGTTATTTTCCCAGGGATCCCATACTGATTCATTGAAAATAAGTATGTAGTATCTATTTTCAAACATTTATTGACAGATGTCAGAAATTTTATTTTCTAAAAAAATTTAAAATAAAGTAAACGTTATGTCATTGTTTATCAACCAACAGATGTTTAGATTATTTAATGTTTTCTTTTGTATAGGCTGGAAGAACTGTGTTGCATTGGGCTGCATGTGGTGGACATTTGGAAATAATAAAATTTGCACTGAATAAAGGAGAAAGGATAAACAGGGTTGATGAAGTGAGTGCTGGCAGTTCCAATTGATTAAATCGATTTTGATACTGGTTGTTGTTAGATGTCTCTAGTTATAGGTGGTGCACAAATATTTATTTTGTATTAAAATACCTCCCCCCCCCCTATGCTTCCTGTGGTTGGATTTTGCAAATGTCATACACAAGTACCTTAGAAAGCATAGTTTTAACTATTTTATTTTGAAACAATTGCTAAGCGAATCATGTCATTTCAAAGTCTAGAAATTGAAGTTTGTCCAATTGTCCTCAAATTTGGTATGTAGAGCTGCTAGGGACTCTGATGCATAGAAGTAATTTCGAATTATCATCTTTTGGCTAAACATCGCTTAACACACATTGTGTCACTCTGTCCAAACTTAATTATCATTTATTTAGGTTAAGTGTGGGTGATACGACCACATTTTATCATATATTCCATAAAATATCATATCAGTTGATAATATGCATCTTATCTATAGTTATTTTGATGTAAAAGCTGTAATTTTTTAAATTTCAAACATACATTCCCTATACTGCTGTCATATATCAGAATACAAGAATTTTAAAACACAACATTTATTTAACCATTAAAAGTAGTAGGGTTGATAATTAAAATAATCATTACCAATACAACGCTCACCACTCACAGTAACTATTACTAGACCTGTACTTATCAAATAAGTTTCAAAGTGTTAATTACCTACTCACAAAAGAAGCAGGCATTGGAACCAAAGCATGATTTGCAGGACCACCTCTAACACAAACCACACGAAAACCATTCCTGTGTGTGTCTTACCAGTCTGGGAAAGCCAATTGCACACGATGGAGAGTGTGCAACATTCCATGTATAGAAGGCCACCTATTATGAATTCAGCTCTTACGTTAAGCATTCAAATGTATTTATTGAACAATGTGTCTGTTAACATTCATCATAAAAGTGTCCGTATGACCCCTAGGCCGTATCACCCCGTAGTACCCTAATACAAAGCTGAAACCGGGTGACTTTTATCATCTGTATGCTTGCTGTCTGAAGTAGTGATAAATCATGGTCATTGCAATAGCCTATCTATTTAGTGTATGTGGTTTGAATTTAGCCATTTTAGTGATTTTGGCCAAAAATATCGATCCCAAAAAAACATTAATCAATATCCTTTCAAAAAATATTTATGGAATTGTGTTTCTGGGTCAATCGGACAAACTTTAATTTTTGGACCTGATGAGGTTTTCTGCCCTATTTGGGTCCCATTATTGATTGTTTACGCTAAAACATTGCAAGGTACCTATGTAACATTTTATAATATTATATCCATACTCAATATATTGATAAAAACGTAAATTTTGAACAATGGCATTTTGCCTCGCGGAGTGTGGAGATAACATTAGTAAATTATGGGCGTAGTAGAAGAGTTAAATGACTCTAAAATTATGATCTTCCTCAAATTTGAGATTTTGAATGACAATGCATTAGAAATAATAAAAAGCAAACTAGATACCTCACTTTTATTGTTGTTGATCTATGAGGTCCACCATACTTGGGGCAGATTTAAAATGTGCTTCACTTGATTTGAAATTAGTTTCAAGGACATTTTTATTGTCTTTGGAGTGATTTAGTACCCCGTAATTAAATTTGGGAAAAAAACATTTTTAATGCATTATCCAGATTGCACCGTAAAATAGCAAGAGAAGTTGCGACATGCCTACACTAACTTTAGGTTTTATGCAAATCAGGAGTTCAAAATTTAAGCACCCCCCCTTTCTATTCATGTTATAATCCATCTAATATAAAAATATTGATCCATTTTTCATTAGAAAATATTAGTTAATATTTCGTTATTTCAAAAATTTATATATGCTGTCATAGATCTATAATAGTAGTAGAGTGAAGTTAAATAGAATTTATCATTTTATTTAATTTAGAGTAATTGGACTTCTTTAATGATTGCTGTGTCTGCTGGAAGTGAAGAGGTTGCTAACTATTTGATAGAAAATGGAGCTGATGTTAACGCTGTCAACTCAACTGGTCAATGTGCTCTCCATTATGCAGCTTCTAAAAATAAATATCGGGTATGGTCTTCTTGTTTAGAAAAATATTTGTCATTTATAATATTTTAATTGTCATATACACAGGCATGTGATTCTTTCGGATTTTTTCTGTTTTGCTTTTGGGCCATTTTGATGGCCTCAGCGTCAAAATTGAGTAGTCATGCATTTTTTTAATTTCCGGATTTTTAAAATTTTGCAATCGCATGCCTGTTACATATTGCTCTGTAAGATTTGAATAGCTATTATTATTCTTTTTCTATATAGTTTTATAACATAAAAATAATTTATTTTATAATTTAAAGAGCTTTTAGTTACGTAATGGACGTTCTTCCTAATGAAAAAAAACTAACAAACAGGAAAATTGAATAATGAATGGATAGTTTTAGTTTGATAGAACCGCTCTTTACTTTAAAAAAAAGTTAAATTGTATAGGCGGATTTAAAGAAGAGGTTAAAAAGAGTAGCTAATTTGTTTAAACTATAATATTTTTGTTAAATAATGCGCAAAATTTGAGATAGAATCGCTATTATTTTGTGTAAAATAATGACCTTAAATATGTACCCTGGTAGTTGACGTACATTCCCATCTTTGACCCCTGCGAAAACCACAGGATTCGACCTTGAATCTAAAATCGTAAGTAGTCCTAGTCTGATGAGATAGATTTGAATCCGATTAAATAAAAATACATTGTTCAAACACATTTTAATAAAATTAGGCATCTGTGCTCATTGGGGCGATAACTAAATTTGCGTTGTTAGATTTTATGTCCGTGTATTATCTGTGTTCCTTGGTTGGGGTCTCAACTTTCATTGTCGTATGCAGCATACCTTTGTCAAGTACACCACTGGTGTAGCAACAATGATTTTGTTCTCAAATTTATCCAATAACACTATAACTAATGCTATTTGACATGTTACCTTACTCTTATTAATATTGCATAGTACCAAACAGCATTTCATATACCTACATAGCTAACATTTTTCTTTGTTATGATCACAGTAAACCTTAGTTACAGAGATAAAATGAATAGCTAACAAAACAATGAGCGGAAATCGACCAATTTGATAGAAATCGGAAATCAAAAGACTTGTTTGCTCAAATTACGAAGATAAAAGAAAGGAGGTTCAGCCGCAACAAGCCACCATCAATGATCATAACGGGGTCACGCTGACTGATCAAATGCGGTGCTACATAGGTGGAAAAAGTATGCGAAAGCATTTGAGATACCTCAAGGTGAGGAACCAATTTCCATAGAACTTCCGATGGAACCAGAATAAAGATTGAACCCAACACTTCTGAGTGATGTAACTCAAGCACTAAAAGATCTGAAGTCAGGAACGGCTTCGGGAGTCAATGGAATTCCTGCAGAGTTGATAAAAGATAAAACACAGCGGTCACAATGCTATAGTCGCGCTTATCTGTAAGATCTGGGAGTTCGTAACTATACACAAAACAGTTTTCAAACTATAGAACAATAGCTCTCATAAGTCATGCAAGTAAAGTCTTGTTAATACTCTCAAGAAAACTAATTGGCAAACTCGAAGCAGAGCTGCGAAATGAACAGGCTGCAAGCGTAGTACGGCGGACATACTATCGACCCTGCATATCCTATTGGAGAAGGTACACAGGATACAAGAACACCAGGTATACTAATATTGATAGATTACAGCAAGGCCTTCGACAATGTAAGTCATGTATAGCTGTTCCAAATAACAAAAACGGGATTTCAAGACTTGTACAAAGAGCAGAAGGTGGTGTTCGGTGAAATAATATCAATATTGATCTATTCACAATATTGAAAGGCGTCCGGCGATGGTACATAATGTCTCCACCATTCTTTACACAACACAGAACTGGTCATGAGGGCGGCCTATTCTTACCGAATATCAAATCTTCGATATACTGATGACACAGCTTTAATGGGAGAGAATCATCGCAATGCAAGGGAAATTCTGCACCGGGTGAACACAGCCGGAACTAAACGCATTATGAGACTAAATGCTAAGAAGACCAGTGTATTGACGTGCCATCCAGTAGACCCTACAGAGGTCATTGCAGTAGACCGTACAAACATCGAATATGTTAATAAGTTTAAATACTTAGGATCGATTAAGAAGGGCGATGGAGATTGCTCAGAAGATGTTCGTGTAAAACTTGGAATGGCGAAAGAGAACTGCCATCAGTTAACACCCATTTGGAAAGAAACTGGTTTACGTAAAATTAGTGAAAGCACTGGTGTGGACAATTGCAACGTATGGAGCAGAAGCTTTGCCGCTGAAGAAGAAAGCCGTGCAAAGAATCGAAGCGGCTGAGATGTACATACTTTTACAGAAGAATGATGAGAATGAGCTGGACTGAAAGATGTACCAATTAAAATATCTTAGATACGCAGAGTGTCAAGAGCCGGAAGCTGATTTTCTTTGTTCTGAGCAATAGTTAACCGAACAAGTGTTGCTTAGCCGCTACATCACTCAATACTCCGATAACGTGGTGAAATGGCGTTTGCACAGTGGAACAGGAAGTGCAGAAAGTGCACAAGATCGTTGTAGATGGAAAACTCGTGTAAAAGAATCGACTGGTGAAGGCGGCCAAGCATCTCCATAGATTGAAGCCGAACATGATGATGCCTAAATATGTATTTTTTACCTCACAATTTTCCCATATATTTCGTGAATATTTTTTCTGCAATTTTTTTATATGTTTGATACAATTCTTTCTGGAATTAAAAACCATGTTTATGACAAATATAAAATAAAGTTACTATATCAGGTGGCACCCCATTCAGATGGCAATTTTTAAGTTTTATTTTATATTTGCCAAAATTATATTAATTTTAATCAACATATTAGCTCTATTGACTAAAATTAATATTGTTAAAACTCCCTTGAAAGTTTATGAAATTTCAATAAATTATGAGTGTACATTGCAGCAAAGGAGTGCTTATTATAAAATTATTCTTTTTGAATTTCGATGGATTTAAGAACGCGGTTAATTTAGCACCCTCTCCAAATTGTCAGAGATTGCCTTTATGTATATATAGATAGAATCATTTAGCTTTATAACAATTTCTATTTAAACCAATTCCAATTACATCTTTTGAACGTTTTGTACTAGATTTGATATTTATTCTAGAATTATTTTTTATTTCTTAGTTGGCTGAGCAACTTTTGAAAGCTGGCGCTGACCCCAACTTAAGGGACTGGGGTGGGACTACTCCTCTACATCGATCTGTCACCAAAGGAAACGAAGTGGTAACGAAACTTCTACTTTCATACAGAGCTTTACCTAATGTTGGAGACCAAGTTGGAGACACGCCTCTGTGAGAATTTTATTTAGTCTATTAATTCATCTTTAGTTTGATTGGCTAGTATTTGGAAGGGTTCTAAGGACATCAACATTGAAGTGCATAAGTTTTGGACGGGTAATATATTTCTTTAAAATATGTGGATTTTGATGATCAATTTTACACGTTAAATTAGTAATTACTTTATATACCAAATTTTATTGTTCAAAAACATTACATTTTGTCATCATATTTAGCAATAATTTGGTGATTGGTCAGACGAACTAAAAGGCTCTGAGAATTCAACAAAAGAAATGATCTATCGCCTTTCCTTCTGGTAAATGCAGTAGTTTTGAGAAAATTTGGCATATCAGTTTACTGAGAGATGCTCTAAGAACTTGTAAATCAATCACCGCAACCAATTTTAAAACAGATAACATCCCCATCATGGCATGATCAACAAGCTTTTGAACTTTTAAGATGAATCACAATTTGTAAACAATATTCATCCTAATTATAGAGTAACTTGTTTCTGGACTATAATGCTTTTTTTATATGCATGGATGATAGTGGCACGGGGGTAGTACTACCCCCTTAAACGTCATATTTTCCACACATAGATTGGGCTGAAATTTGGTATAGAGGTACCATTAGAAAACAATAGACAAGCAGGGCGAGGTAGGGGCCGAGTTTCCAAATGAAACACCTCTTTTTGCTCAAAATTAAGATTTGTTATCGGGAATATATTGGAAACATTGCAAAGATGTTTCACTTTTATGGTTCCTGAGATATCGGACCACAGGTCCAAGGAGTGTCCGTAAAAAAACAATAAAAGGCAACCTTATGCTATTAAATGGTTTTAAATAGCTTATAATACTCTTTTTAATCGATGTAGTGGTTTTGGTTGATTTTAGCTGTGAAATAGAATTTGCGAAATTTCTCTTTTTAACGCACCCACTGGGACCCCAATTTCAGACTTTAGATGTAGCTACGATAATTATCTACCATATTACTAGACATGTACCAAATTTTAAAAAACCTTTTGTCAAATTTAACACATATACTAATTATAATTAGTATTTATGTACTAAATTTGACAAAGGATTGTTTAATTTGTTACCTGTCTAAATTTATGTGATTTCTAGTTTATGGCAATTTTTTACCACAAAAAGTTTTTAAAACTAAAATCTAACCGATACATTTCTAATTACAGAAATAGCAATTATCTTTTTTTGGTAGCTCTCAGGTTGCACCCTGGTCACAAAAAGTATTATTTTTAAAATTCTGTGAAATATGTTTAAGAAGGATATGTCTGTTAAATATAAAATGTTATGATTATTGTGCTATGTGCTGTTATTGTATAGTGGCTGGATGGACTTCAGTTGGTAAAATTGTCACTACTGGATGATATTTCTTCCAAGCTAAACTGAAATGTATTCTTAGACATTTGACGGCCAGATTCTGACAAGCGCATTATTTGTATAAGACGATATTGTGGGTGTTGAGGAAATAAGTAGCAATAGTATGCTTTGAATTTTTGAACAGTTATTGCAGAAGATGGATTGGATAGACACTTTTGGACTGATAAATTATCTATTAATGTATAAATAATGAACCAAGGATAATCATAATCAATGTTATTATTATGAGAATATTGTCAAAAAAAACATGTATTTGAATTGATATAGATATTTGGAACTTTGTGTTACATTGCTCTTTAAATAGGATCTTCTTGATTGTATTTTACCATATTGCTTTCTTTACAGGTCACAAGAGTGTGGGATTCACATTTTTGTACATATTTGAGCAATTGAAATAAAATATTGTTTATCATATTGCTGTTAAAATTGTTCGTAATTGTGTAAAATTAACAATGCAAGGCACTATTGAAGTAACAAGTGTTATCAATATTTCGTACAGATACCTTTATGTTCACTATTTAAATTGTTGGTGTTTTCTGTTAATGGTGTAAGTGAATGTTTTAGAGTGCTATCAGTTGTTTGTGTAGTAATAGGTGATTCTTTATTAGGAAGTTTGACCTTATTTGAATCATATTTGTTGATTTTGTTAATATTTCTTTGAATGACACAATATTCTTGGGTGTATGATGTGAATGTAGCTAGAATTGGGAAAGATAATAATGCTCCATATGGAAAGTCTGTTATTGTTTTGGCTATCTATTATTTCTTTTGTGAATAACATCTTTAGCAAAAGAGAACTTTTTATATTGAGCAAAATGATAGTCAGCGGAATTAATTTCTGGACGTTTTTGTGGCATAGAAGTGTTGAGATAATCTTGTACTAAATCAACTGGATGTTTCTTACATAAATTGTTTCTGGCATATTTGATATTCCAAAAAGTATATTGTTGCTTCAGTGCTGCAATTTAAATCTTTATGAAGGCAAATTATTCTGTTGGTTGTTGAACTAACCTTTTCTTTAAAACATGGTATAAAGCTACAGGATTTACTGCGTTTACGATTACATTTTGAGGACTGACCTACTGTTGGAATATTGGTGTTGGATTCATAGAATTTAGATCTAGTTAACAAGTTTTTATTTTATGGGATGGAGTCCAAATCGTTTTTATATCAAGTCCAAAATCTTTAGTGAGAGATTTTATAGTTGCCAGATGTTAGAGTGATACTCAGTAAGAAAAAAACAATTATTGTTGGTGTTGTCTACTTTCGCTTTATATTTAAATAATTCGGATTTTGGAATAGATTTGTTTAGAGATAATATATCGTGGGTAATTTCTTGCTAGTAGATCTTTCTCCAGACCAATATTGTTTAATTAGTTTCTCAGCATCAGAGGTGGGGGAACAAATACGTCTAATTCTGAGTGTTTAAGAATATGAGATGGACGCTTTCTGATGATGAATATGACAGGAATGTAATCAAGGTGTTGTCTAGTGTCAGTGGATTTAATAAATAAGTCTGTCTGAAGAGAATTATCTTTTATAGATTTCGTGTAATATTCATATTGAAATGGAAACAATTGTATTTTATAACAAGATTCTGCAATAACTATATTTTCCTTATCAGGAAAATGTTTAACATTAGCCATAATCCTATCACTATGAGCAATTGATGTATACAATCTGGATAGGTCGGCAGTGAAAAAGAAATTGTCCTAAATTAGGTTTAGCAGATTTGATTTTTAAAAGAAAGTATCTATTTTCGGCGTTAAACGCCCTGTTTACATCAAATTAAGAAGGAACATTCTCTGTTTTCACTGTAAAATATTCTAGCGCATTTCTCTTAAAATTTACTGCATTGATATTGGGAATTAACTGTCCAGTTAGTTATACTCACCGCTTTTGTATTATCATAAATAAAATGCGGAGAATATTTCGTTATATTCAAAAATTGCATATAAATACTTTAATATTCAACAACAACGAAAGTAACAATTAATGCATGGACAATAAGGAACTTAATCAAAGATCGAATAATCATATGATCTAAAAATTAGGCGCGTAAGTTCGGTACATTCTTTCTTCGAGTTGATGGTCGGGAGAATCTTGGAGATAAATAGTGCTTCCTTGATACGTAAACCGGAAGTGGTACGATCGCTGGCTAAAATTCTGATGTCGAATTGAGATGCACAGGAGAGACGATGTTGATCTATAGACGAGGTGGTTGAACGGAGATGTTCTTTGATGCCAAAATGCAGCGATCGAATTGTGCTACCAATGTATACAGCTGCATTTCATCTCGTAGACACAGTTTCGCCGGACACAGGTGACTTTTTAATTGTAGAATAAAATCTTTACTGCAGCAAACATTCAAAATATGAAATAAAAATAATATCTGTCAAGCCTTCGACAGCACTAACATCATAGTAATGAATAATGTAATCCAACCAAAAGATGTGTAAAAATATAAATATGGCTTCAACTAAATAACCAACATCCCCTCAAGATTAAATTAAAACTATATAATCATGTGTATCTTGTTCTACACCCAAGCTGAAGCATGATAAGTTGACCAGTCAAGCTCGGTGATTGAAATACAATCTAGTATAACCAAAATCCATAAACCAATCCGGTCAGAAATGAAAAATGTTAAATAGTTAAAATGCAAAACAATAACAAGAAATATGGTGCGGGACTTAGGACCCTCAGATTTGTAAATTAGAAGGAATAGGCGCGTTCTTCGATCGGAGAATTTGACGAAGGGTTTAAGATCTATGGCACAATCTGATGACGGATAAATTGTTTCTACGAAATACTGATTTGATCTTCCTATTAATTTCATCACTAAGGAAGGGCACCTTAAAGTAAAAGTACTTCTTGGATAGTCCATGGAAACGTCTGTTTCTTCTCTTAACCTTTCTAATTGTTTCAGTAAGAAAATTTGATGGGTAGCCATTGAGCGATAGGACATTATTGAAAGCAGTTGTATTTGCAATTTTTGGTAGTATTGTTAGCAACGATGATGTTTTGGTAAAACTCGGAATGGCAGCTCGATAGTGAGTAAATAGATTCTTTTACTTTAAGGTGCCCTTCCTTAGTGATAAATAAATAGGAAGTTCAAATTAGTATTTCATGGAAACAATTTATTTTTCAGATTGTGCCATAGATCTCAGACTCTTCATCACGCTTTCCGATCAAAGAACGCTTGTAATTTACAAGGCTGCTACTTAAATAATCACCTCTGTCTCCGGCGATACTGTGTACGAGATAAAATTGTAGACAATATGCTGCTTCGGACCAATTGTCTTTTATTATTAGTATCTTTAATAAATGATGATAATTCTAAGACGTGGGCGAAGTTTGTATCGAGGAACTTAGAAATATTTTTGGTTACAGAATTGCAATACTACATATTTATTTGCTGAACAAATAGATAAAATACTCAATAATATGTTAGAAAATAATTCTATTCATCTTCATACTTATAAAAACTTAATATTAGTCTACCTGGACATGGAATCACACCTTGTGTATTTTAGGCAGGAAATAGAATTGACATGCTCAGAAATTAAAATTCATAAGTATTAAGTTTTTTATAAGTATGAAAATGAATAGAATTATTTTCTAACATATTATTGAGTATTTTATCTATTTGTTCAGCAAATAAATATGTAGTATTTTCTCTTTAATTTCCCAGATAAACCTTATCAGCGGATTTAATGACTTGATGAGATTGTCGTCTACAGTCATTAATTTCATTTCTTTTAGTTTCATTTCTGTTAGTTTGTCTTTAGTCATGTCACTTTCCCTGCTTTTCCAGATTTTTTCCATTTTCTGTACTGTTCTGCGTGACATTGCAAATCGCCTTTGGATTTCTTGAGTTGTTGTGCCTTTTCTATTGATTACTGAGCCCATATCTGAAAATTCCTCTACCTCTTCAATTTCTTTAACATCTTATAGAAATTTTGCTAAAATTAGTTCTTC
Source organism: Parotoplana pacifica (assembly GCA_034780595.1). Taxonomy (NCBI): domain Eukaryota; kingdom Metazoa; phylum Platyhelminthes; order Proseriata; family Otoplanidae; genus Parotoplana; species Parotoplana pacifica. Next base: position 8,056 of record JAUYWI010146193.1, on the reverse strand, counting down.
CTTTGTCAATAACCATTAATTTAGTTTTCTTAGTATTCACTTGCTGTTTTAGTCTTTTTAGCATATCGAGTTGTTCTTCTCTATCCGTCGTCAGTAGCGTTGTGTCGTCTGTATATCTTCGATTGTTCTGGGTTTTTCGTACTATATTTATTCCACTCTTAGAGTTATGGGTTTCCTTTCTCATTATGTCTTCTGTCTGAGAGTTGTAGATAAAATACAACTTTGTCTTACTCATTGGAAATCCGTCTGTAACTCCATTACTGGCTCCAACTGATGATTCGTGATCTTTATAGTCTTCACACCATTCTAACTAAATGCGACCGCACACTGACTCCGAGTGGGGTCTGATTTCTTGATTGGTGGAATGGTGTTGGTGTTGAGATGATCGTATTTTGTAGTTTCCCAGTTAAGAATAACACTGAGGGTGCTATGTGTTCTATAGTCAACTTGTCAAAGTATTACATCTATTTGAGGAATGCTTAAAGTCGCTCCATGTATTCCTAGAGGTTTTTATCCTTTACTTCACTCTTTTCTTAGTAAGTGTATGCAAAGGATTGTTTTTTTGCGCCTGATAGCGCTTTGATATATGGCAATGGCTTTAGTTCAGGATGTGTCCGAGACGGGCTTTACGAAGGAGATCGTTGGTATTAGTCTTGTTGAGACATCCGATGATAGTCCTGGCCGCTTTAAACTGGATTCTCTCGATATTGAAAAAGATGAGTGGGCACCATTTGGGTCATTCACGCTTTTGCTGCATACTCTAAACAGGACTGGATGTACGTGGTGTAAACACTGCGAAGTGTTTGAGAATTGGCTTCTCAGGAACGACTGGCAAAAACTTTGCGTTTTTGGAGTCTTCTAGAAGTAATTGACATGACGTTTTTACTATGTTGCCAAACTAAAGGAGCCTGTCCAGAGTAACAACAAAGAAGGTGGCTTTGTTAAGGTTATTGATCTGTTGCCCATTTATGTTGATATTGATTTGTTTAGATCCTTCGTTGCTCCACTGAGTAAGTAACAAAGTGTCGCATTTGTGGGGAGCTATTTGAATTTTTCAGTTGTTTGACCAGGTAGCGATTGTATCTGGTTCCTTGCATTCTGTTAGTGAGGACATTAATGTCAACTCCTTGGCTAAAGGTGAGGTCACCAACGAAGAAATAAGGATCTCGAAAGTCTTTCTTCCAGAGAGTGAATAACAACGGGGCAAGGACACCGCCCTAGGGGAGGCCCTAGTGGAAGTTCCTTGGTTTAGAAGACGTTTTGTGGATCCTGACAATAGCGGTTCTTTCAGAGATGAAAGCCAAATTCATTTGTTGGAGCAGCTTAGACGGCCGAGTCAAGCCCATCGTTCTGCTGTCGAGGTACATCAACGACTAAGACGAGACAACAGGGATAGATCAGCCTTCGTACAAATTTGGACCGCCTTTCCCGGGTGGTTGCCGATCCGGGTTACGTCGGCCTTCTCTGGAGTCGCATCCGGGAATTCGCTTTTAATCGGATTTTCTAATAGCGATTACAGAGACCCAGGGGCCTCATCAAAGCTGGTGACATTGATACCAATCCAGAACCCTTCTCTATTGTATTCTTCGTCTAGCCATTTCTTTTGTGCTTTCTATGATCCACGATTGTATGTTTCTTTTTTCAGTATGATTTCATCTGCTGTTGTTTTAACTGGCTCTGCCATTTTGTCTATAGCTCCTCTGGTTTGATTTCTTCTTATTTAGTTCTAGGAGTGCTAGAAATATGGTTTTCTTGGTGTGTTTTTGGATTTAATTTATCTTCCTTTTGGACATTAAGAGTTGGTGGTCGCTTCAGCAGTCTGTTTCTAGTCTTGTTTTTATGTTTTGAATTGTTGTTCTTAATATTGTTTTAATTTTGATGTAGTCTATTTAATTTCTTGTTCTGTCTGCTGGACTTTTTCAAATATAAAAGCGTCTTGGGGTATTTTTGAAAAAACTATTGCAGATGATGAGATCGTTGGTTTTGCAGAATTCCAAAAGTCGTTTTCTTTTTTTGTTGGTTTCTCCCAGTCCGAATTTTCCAGTGATCCCGTTATTGTTGCTTGTATTACCAACTTTAGCGTTCCTGTTTTCCATCACTATTGTCACGTCTTGACCGGGAATGTTATTTATTGTTTCTTGGGGTTTGTTATAGAATTCTGCTATAGTTTAGCTGTTGAGGCACATACCTGTATAATTGTGATATTGACAGGGTGGGCTTTCATGCGAAATTCTATAATTCTGTTATTGGGTTGTATCCTACCAGTAATTTAGCTGTTTTTTGTCTACAATGATACCATCAACTCCGTTTAGACGTCTTTCGTCTTCTTTTCCTTAGTAGAATAATTGGTTTCCTTCATCGGTATTGAATCTACCTTGACCTAGTCACCAGTGTTTTGCTTTGATTTGATATTCCTCCAGTTGAGATATTATTGATTGTATCTTGCCTTTCTTCATTCCTCTTACATTCCATGTTCCCAACTTCATTAGTTGTCTCAAAGAGTTACTATTTCTTTCCTTTCGAGCAGTATCAGGTACAAAACTTCCTTTGTCAGACTTTGATTGAGAACCGTCATAAACGCTATTAGTACTAGATTCAGTTCCCTCTCTTTCACATCAGCATGTTGAGTATCCTTTGGCCTGAGCTCCTACCTCCATATACTATATCGGCATTTTCTTCTTGATGAACGGTCATAAGTCAAAGCAATAAACTCTAGTGCAATAAATTGTCCGGCCTTAGTGCACTGCAGTACAACAGTCAATACTAGGGTTACCAACTTGCCAGCTGCTGTACTGAAGTCACTGTTTGCCAAACGGTTCAGCTCTTTCGCCAGCTTCAGGTACTACACTACTGCTGTCCAATGTAAGGCAGGTTTATCTGAATACGTCCTTCCCCGCCTTGTCACAGATTCGTCGTCAGTTTTTTCTAAACCCAGTACTGCCAGATCCTGGCCCACTGCTGATGGCTGCCGCTGTTGGTATAGAACTGCTTATTTGACAGATTGACTAACCACTCTATCTGATGGCTGTTTGATATTCGCCACCTGCGACCCACCCCTTACCAGTACAGGTTCTGGTTCCCCAATTCTAGCATACAAAATTTCATCGAAATTGGTGGCGTCGTTTTTGAGAAATTCCAAAAAATGTACCCACCTCCCTCCGTTGTATCAACGAGGGATTAATGGCAAGTCTGTTAAAATTGTGAGTTTTTTATGTATAGTTAATAAATGGCTCTAAATGATTCAAAATGGTTTTCTATTAGTTTCTAGTTCATTTATAGCATATATTACACCTTTAAAATAAACAATTTTTTGTGAAATTCGAAAATAATAATGATAAAAGATTTATTTAAAAAAAGATAAACAAGAATGGAGCAATGTATTACATTCCTAAAAGTTTGTATTCTGAGTAATCCTTTAACTCTGACTCTCTTAATTAACAATCATTCTAAGCTTTAACGATTGCCATAATACATCAATTTTTGTTTATTGTTTGTAATCAAGTCGAGTTGCGATTGTTTCTAGCATTGGGTTGTGAATGTTATTATTATGTAAATCGTATATTAAATCTTATCTTATGTTGGGAATAACAAATTGAGAAATTGAACGCTATTTTAATTACATTTTAAAGTTTTTTTTGTTAACTATGTCTTGACAAAATGAAATGGAATTATTAATATGAAAGTTTGTTGTTGTTTTTTAATTAAGAGAGTAGTTATTTGATTTTGAAAATTTGAAGTAGGACAACAGTTGATGATTTGATTATTTTTTGAATTATGGATTAAAATGTAATTATGTCTTTCTAAAAGAATAGCTTAATTGAATGTAATTTATAGCTTATTTCTCTTTTTCTACAAAATCGTGTATTTAAAATTTATGTTACTACGTATGGTCACTTTTCTGGAGTTCGTTTTATTTTTTACTTTTGTCGGTCTGCTAAGTTAGCACAATGTTCAGCATAAGAAAAAAAAGTAAAATGAATAAAAGCAAGTTAAATTATGTGGTGCATATTACATTTTAGTTTCTTGATATTAAAGCCATAACGTACATTATGATTTTTTTCTATGACATGAGTACTACATTTAAAAGCTTTTAATTATAGACAAGACATAACGTAATGTATTTTATTACTTTCATATCATGAAACTTTACTACCTACCTTGTGTACGCACAAATTTTCTACATTTTAATTCTGGAATAACTTTCAGATAATTCCTCTGTGTACGGAGAATGTTGCACAAGCTAGCTTCTTTTAAGATATTTTTTCAAAACGGAATTCAGTGATGAAGTATCATTAAATAGTCGATTTATTAATTACCATTATAGTCGTGTAAGTTAAAAAATGTTTAAAATAATATGTCGACATTCCATTGGATTCTATATTGAAAATTGATATTTCAAAAATGTTTTAAAAAAATCTATGAACAAAGCCTAAGCAATGTTTATGTATAGATATTTTTAAATATAGGTAGCTAACAGGTTTCTAAGCTTATTCATATGATAAATATTCAATAAAATTTTAAACTACCTGAGGTAGAATAGATTTATCCAGGGGGCGCGCGAGCATACGCGCGTCAGTCAACGTAGACCGCTTACCCGCGGTGTCTGCTGTGTCGACTTTAGTCGGTCGAAATGGTCCATATCTCCTGGTGGAGTCACGTCCAGGAATTTTTGCTCAACGGGTTTTCTTTTCTCAGCGGTTGTAATGCTTCAGCCTTTTCTAACCTCTCAATTTTTCTTAAGGCTGGTGATATCCAGGAGTTTCGAATAAGCGATTTGGGACACAGAATTTGCTTTTTCGACTTTCAGTTGCGATGACAAAATCATCAAGATCACCAAAGAAACTGCCAAAACCCATATCCACAGTAAGAAAACCAAACCCTGATGGACCGACGAGTTTAAATCCACTGTCAGGAATAGGCAAGCTACGAGAGCTGATGTTACTAAGAAACAATTTTGGCTTGATGCAGCTAACAGTGCTTGTATTATCATAAAAAGGCCTATTAGCAAAATTGGAGATATTTTGTCGAAACTTAATTGTCTGATTTTACTCACCCGAAACGCCTTTGAACACCATCAAAGCTATGGATGGCAGAAGCCTCAATGGTAACACTAGTACCCCTCTTATTATCAACAAAGGTGGCGAAGATAGGAAACTCATCTCTGACAAGGACAAGGCCAATGCTATTGTTAAAGAGCACGCTGTGGTTAGCAGACTACCTAGAGTCCAGGAGCTTGACGTGCCCATCAAGATTGAATTCAAACAATCAATGGTAACACTAGTACCCCTCTTATTATCAACAACATGTCATTGGCATCTATCCAGTCTTCCAGTTGTTGACCTAAGACATCTTCTTTCTCAAGGTCCTATGAGTTAGAATGACTATTGAAGCCCTCTAAAATCACCCATTTTTGTTGAGGAAGCCAGTTGAAGTTGATGGTAGTGCTACGGTGATCCAGATGGATATTCCTGGTCAGTGGAACATAGACATTCAGGATGTTCCTTTTGATATTTTTTTCTTTATTTATCAGGGTGACATAATATTGATTGTTCGATGATGGGAGCACAGTTGTTGATGCTCCCAGATCTCTCGACGCACCAGCCTCAGTCTTTAATGTCACGCCGCAATCTTGTTGGTTTCTACTTTACAGTTAATAGCACGGTGTTTACTGGCTGCAATGTAGTAGCCTTTGATTTTAGGGGGATCAATTTTGGGGTTTGGAAATTAGTCTATCTGAACGGTTTTTAATCTTTTGGATGGCTCATCCATTTGTGATCTATGGTCGTTGATATTACATTGGAGAATTTTCAGTCTAGATTCGGGGCCTCGATTCTCTTTGTTGTCATCGTCCCTCAGAAGTAAGAGAATATGTTGGACGGTGCCCCGCGACCCGGGTTCTGACTCTCGTATGTTTGGTTTGTGAGGGTTCTTCGCCAGCCTTGTCGTTTCCACATTCGCCCCGCTGGAGACGGCATCATCGAATGCGGGCCCTAGCTCGTCCCCTTTATTGATTTTTTTAAAATGGGGATGAATCTTTCCAAGTTACCTGTGTACCGATCTTCAGCGGCAAGTATGCATTAATCAGTAGTATATGAACCTCCCAAGTCAATAACCTTTTGGCAGTGATCTACCAACTTCTGTACTTCGTTTCAGAGCGAATCTTCGGAGAGTTTTTTGTTCACTGCCACACAGCCTTCTGGACTTCAGAGTAGACATCAAAATGGCGCTTCTCGAAGTCAGACTTCAACCAATTGAACAGAAAGCTGTCAGTGGTTAAAATTTGGGCTGTATGAACTTTGGAACACTAGTTGCATGTTTATCTTCTCCATATGCTCCCTGACAACACGAGAACCATGAGGCCGAGCATTATCCCATTGCCACAGTACATCGGACAAATTGGCTGGGTTCTTTCGGAGACGCTGCCAGAGGTGTTCAGTACTGCGAATAAAGTCGATGATGCATTGTCCATCAACAGAAGTACCTGGAGGAAGCACTGTTACGTAAAATCGCTTATTCGGGGAGAAAGCCAGGAGTATCATGACCTTGTGATCATTGATATTCTTCTTTTTAACCTGTGGGCGAGGTTCTCCAGAGGCTAACCAACAGCGATTCGATTGTTTCTTCACTTGTACAACAAGTTTGTTTAAAGTCAGGAAACCAGCGAAATACTGTTGCACGACCAGGACAATCATCATCTCCATAGGCTTCAGATAATTCTTAAAAGCAAGCAATGGCTGATATCCCCAATATATGACGAGTTTTGCATAGAATTTGGAGTCACTGTTACGGTGTGCCATTTGAAGAAAATGTACTAAACTGAAAATGTCGCACTAAGCCATAGTAGTTTCGTTTGAACAGCGATATCTCAGTTAATTTTAGATCTTTTAAATTTGAATTTCGCCCAATGATAACCCATATAAGTAGTTAATTAATCTCTATAGATAATATAATGTAGGTAGCCTTACTAAAAAATTGTGAGCCAGTCTCATTAATTTCGGAACGGCCAAAGTATACTTATCTAAATAAATTTGATTAGTACCTACCTACCCAAGTTTAATTAGAGATAACAACTTTTTTAGCAACAATGGATTTGATCTCTTCAATCTAATTGCTTGCTTTTGGAAAATTGGATGATGTATAAAAATAGGTATAGTTAATATATAATTTAAAATACGAAGCAAACTTTAATTTCAGTATGAATATAACGCAGTCAGTACATTTCGTCTTATGTCATTTCGTTTTTTGCAAAACGTATCATCTTGTTTTATTATATGTATAATATTAAATAAAAATGTAAGTTCTGAAATAAAATTATCTATATCTATGAAATCAAATTGAAATAAGGATCAAATCAATAGTATCCATATCTACTATTAAAAGTTTATGCATGTTAAAAATTAAAGGTTAAAATTCCACCAACTGCCTCTGCCTTCTGGCTATCTTTGCTTCAATTTAATGAGTAGACGAAGTTAGCACAACGACCAGCACAAGCAAAAATTAAACTTCATCCAAATGAGTTAAAAGTTATTGTCAGTCATAAATAGGTTAAAATAAGAATGTGTTTTTTTTATTTAGTTGAAATACTGTATATTTAATTTTTTACAGGAACTTGATTACTGAAATTAGGCAAATTTCCTTGTGCTAGTCAGTGGCTAACTTTATTATTAGTTGTGTATCGCTGAATTTAAGAAATATTATAGAATATACCAAGTTCTTGATGTGTTTTTAATTTTAGCAATTTTCTATGTATAGTTATTCAATAATTGAAGCTCATGTGTGCTCAAAACCAGTATTTTGATACAATTTCTACAGAAAACGTATTAATCTAAATTGTGTTTCCTCCAAAATTTAAGGAACGATGTAATATGGTTTGAAACTCATGTCTACCAAATTTAACAAAAATTGTATGTATAGATTCAATGCTATTGCTATTAATATGTTCATTTTGATAAAAAATATTTTTATTGAAACGAAACTGCTTAGCGTCATCAATTAAAAATAAGTAGTTAAAACAAACGGTACTAAAACTATATAAATTTTTCTAAAAGTTAAACGA
>JAUYWI010146082.1:0-19755 GCA_034780595.1 Parotoplana pacifica | reverse complement strand
TATGTAGTTTCAGAAAGACCATTAAAATGAACAAAATCAATATTGTTATTACTAATGATTTTAAGAAAAGCTTCATGTAGTCCAGTTATGGAACTGTCCTAGAAAAGATTAACACATAATAGGTAGGGTGGTCAATACTTTTTTGTTTTTCTAAGATTTGTACGTAAAAGTTGAACTTCAATTCCTGTGGAATCTGGCACAAATTTTAAAAACAGTTGGCCATGACAATTTCGTGCTAAATTTTGAATAAACCTAATTGCTACGGCTTATTTCCACCAGTTACTATAAATTAGTTTAATTGACTGAATCTGTAAGAAAACCATTGCATAATATATTATTCATCATAAAAGAACATATTCTCAATTGTGATATTGCATTAGTGCTTGTATAACAATACAAAACAGTTGTCTGGCATGCTCAAAATGTCCTCCATCATCATCAACAATAAATTCAGACAAAGCTCATCTTTTAAAGCAAATTTTGTCCATAGCTTTAGTTTGATTCAAATTTTGCACGAAACTGTGAGCATATTTGTATTTAGTTTCACAGGAATTGAGATTAAACTTTCAACCTCCCTAGTAATACTGGTGCTAAGACCCGCATTATGTAACTCCAATGTTATCTAGGAACTCAAACTAATACATTTTTGCTTGCGAACTAGTTCTTTCAGGAATTCTATTTATTTTAAATATGTATTTTGTGTTTTATTAAAAAAAAAACATTTGTATTTTAATCCTCCCTTGTATTTTAACTTATTTTATTGTTCCATTTGTATTTTTTTATCTGTAAAATCTGCCTTGTAAAAAGTTGTGCAATGTGTTTTGTTTTAAATATCCAATTTGAAAAGCAAAAAATAAATATTGAACACTCTGTATTACAATATATCCTTTGGTAGAAAGTTTAAATGTCATTCGAAAAATTATTTCTTCAATCATGAGCCGAGTAGGTACATCAATAGGCATACTTTGAATATAATACTTGTATATACTTCAAATTTAAATACAAATACAGTTTTGAAAATTTTAATTAAAAATAAAGTTTCAGCGCATCGGAGGTGCCCATTTTAGAGAAAACACTACTACTACTGCTACTAATAATAATATTAATAGTCACTACTTGGTGCAAAACTGTTGTTGAATCAAATTTACATATAATCATTCACATTGTACATTTTGTAGAAGAACATGAAGAAAACTTCACATACTATTTTTTGTTTGTTTCTTTTCACATTGAATTATGCGGCCAACGGTTTGTCGAAATCGACTATCCATGAAGAAATATGTAATTGGATTTAAAACTTGGTTGACATAAGTTATCGAGGTAGTAATCACAGACAGACTTAAGCGTCTTCCCCATCTAGTCTTGAAGCCAAAAATTCCAAAGATTCGCGAGATCTCATATGGCAACCAAGAAACGGCAAAAGACATAAAAATTAGCGACGTGATAATAAGAGAGTTTTTAATCTCTGCGAGTCGTCGTTTCGATTCGGCCTCAGACGTAAGCGATTTTGACTTTTTAATGGAATAGACAATGACCAATACCAAAGCGGTATAAGAGATGATAATAAACGGAAATATGAAATAAAAAGACATTGTTTGATGTAATAGGGAGGCAACTTCATTTGAATGTGTAGGAGTAAAACAGGACCATGGCGGTAGTTTTGAATAAAATTGTGTTGATAAAGGCCAAATTACAAATTCACCAAATAATAAACCACTTACTACAAACCATGTAACACAGATGATAATCATTTCGCGCTTTGGAGTCATGACAACTCTGTGACGTAATGGTTTGGCTATTGCAAAAAGTCTTTCGGCAGAAATGACACCAATGCTGTATTTGCTGACATTGGCTCCAGTAATTATGAACCAATATACCAAAGGACATGCTGCCACGTGGAATGGCCATTTATTGTTGCAAATTCTTTGTACCAATTGAAACGGAGTAACAATAACCATCAGAAGATCCGACGGTACCATTAGATGCCAGATGTAGCGAGCGCATGGAATTTTGCGGAGCTTTTTGTCTACTAAAAATGCAGTATAGATCAAAATATTAGCTCCGAAACTGAACAACAAAACAGATCCAAAGACAACAAAAAAGCAGCCAAGTTCGAATGAAGTGTATTGGGAAACTTTCAAGCAATTTGGAGCTTCTGGAAAACTGGCGGTTGTTGTATTTGACATTTTCAGATGAATGGCAAGTTTTTAAATGATAAAAATCTCTGTTTGATTCATATTATAAGTCTTAGGTACACACTCTTAGCTAATATATATAGTTGATTTAGTAAATATGGGTGTATCTCTAAAGATGAGCTAATGAAGGAGTTCTTAAAATTGAAGTTAAGAGGCAGATTAATATTTTATCCCTTTCATTGTCGTTTCCTATTTAGATAATTCTACAAACCTTTTTTGGAACTGCTAGAACATGTATAGTGGTTTTTAAAAAAGTAGTTTTCTTTGTTTGAAACAAATAATTAAAATTTAAGAATTTCTATTATCTATTTTTGTGTAGAAATACGAAATATTATGGTTATTGATTAATATTGTATAAATTTGAAATGTCTTTGAACATAAAATCTATGCATAGTTTTTGAAATTTAAACGTTTAAACTGTGCTTTGCCCGGCCACATATCTCCAAGACCAGCGATTTCCTCCATGACAACATCGGCAGAATTGTCCAACCTCCGTATTCACCAAATATGAGTCTGTGCGATCGATTTATTTTCCGTAATATGGAGGTACATCGAGCAAACATTGAATTCACCGATTGACAGTCTGTTGTAAATTTCTTGGATATACCTTGATCAATTCAGTCGGTTCAAATTGAACAGAGTTCACTCAGCTTTGTGAGGATCTTCAGAAGATTATTGACAAGAATGGAGAATACCTTGTTGCACATATCTTTGTAACATACCTATATAGGATTTCTTATGAATCTGTTTAATAATTGAATATACCTACTGTTTTAATATTTTTTAAACCCCCTATAAAATGTACGTATTACGTATTGTAAAAAATATGGATAATTCGTAATTCGCCATTTCTCCTTTCCCCAATGTACACATCATATAATGGTTTATGCTTAATTCGTCAGATACCCCTAATAGGCATCCTAATCATTCGCCGCGTGGTACACAATTAGAGCAGTGTAGGCATTGAACATGTACATATACGATAGAATAGTCAGTGATCAATACGCCTCTCCGGTCTCCACCATACTCTGTATAGGTTTAATCAGTTACACAAATTCTATTGGCTAATGAGGTTAGTAGGTTAATCCTTGCTGTCATCAATGTTGAATAACTGTAGTGTTTTGCTGTTAAAAAAACAATTTCGCATAAGCAATCATGAAGAGAGCATCATACTCTTCAAATTTTCTAGAGGTCAAATACAAAGCGATCAAAAAGCCTAATTCAACATCCCTCGAAGCAATCTCAACAGCTGGCTGAAAGATCGGGAAAAGATTATTAATGCCTACGAAAGCTCCAGTTTCAACACAGACAGGAAACGACTACGCCTATCAATCTTTGATGAATTGGACACATGTTTACTCATTTGGTTCGAGCAACTACGCTAAAAAACGTCCCTATTTCTGCTTCAACCCTCATGGAAAAGGCCAACAAATTCGCAGCATCGCTCAATCCCAATAATTTCAAATGCACCGCAAGCTGGATGGAACATTTCAAAGGGCGTCACAATATCGTGCTGAAAACAAATTCGGGAGAAGCCAATTCCTGCACGGCACAGTCAATTGATGAATTTAAAGCGGGCTGTACTGCCAACAATCCTTGAAGTTTTTGCGACGGGTGACATTTACAATGCCGATGAAACCAGTTTGTTTGGCAAATATTACCAAACAAGACTCTTGACTTCAAGGGAACAAACAACAAGGGTATCAAGCAACATAAGGCCCGCATCACAGTACTAGTCTGGACAAATATGGACAGCTCAGGCAAGCGCCCCTTGTTCACAATCGGTAAATCCTAAGCTCGGCGTTGCTTTAAGGGAATAAAAAACTGCCAATTGACTACACAAGCAACAAGAAAGCATAGCTGGTAAGTGATGTCTTCGAGCGCTACGTAGAATTCGATAGAGAGATAACCAAGAAAAATCGCAGTGGCTCTTTTGGTGGAAATTGGCCAGCTTATCCCACATTGACAATCTTTAATCCGTGCATCTTGTCTTCTTACCGCCAACACAAAGCTCAAACTTCAGCCAATGGATGCAGACGTAATTCAATCTTTCAAGTATCATTTCAGCCGATTGATGATGACACACGTCATCTCGTAATTCAACTCAAGCCTTTTGTTAGCAAGGAAGCAGTCATTCTTCTCAGCAGCCACAATCAACAACTACTACAGACATTGTGGATATAGTCAAGTTGCAACTGCATAGGAATTAAATGACACTGATTCTCTACAATATCGCAACATTTCCGACACACTGAGCAACATGTTCTATCTACTGATTGATTCAGATACCTATCTAAACTACGATGACATCCCAACTCACGCGGAATGAAGAAGAGATCCTGGTGGTGTTCAGGAAGAGACTGCTGAAACAGAAGATGGTGGTGAGCAAAAGGAAGTAAGTAATAGAGCAGCTAATGAGGCCATTCAAATGTTAAATTTGTACATTGGTCAAAATTCACTTAATATTGATTTGTCCTATCTTTCCACAGCTGCTTTTGAGCGTTCTGTTATTAGCGGTTTAAAAAAAATTATGATCACTTTTCCAAAGTATAGGTAGTAAGATGTATTCAGATTTTTTTTACTACAATATGTATTTGACAATTTGACTGTAGTACAGTATATTACATAATGTATATTGATTGGTATTGATTTGTATGCATGTACATCGATTGGTATTGATAAGTAAAATAAATACTGTGTATACAGTATGTACTGTTTTTAATTGTTTTCTATCCTTAATATATACCTCTACCTTAGCTAGCAATCCCATTTTGTTTTTATTTACTGGGAGGATCGGTGGATATGGTCAAAGAGAATACACGAGTTACTATGATACTGTTAATTCGCCATTTTTTATTTGTCACAAGGGGTGACGAATTATCCAGAAAATACCGTAATTCATAAACACCAAATATTATATTAGCAGGAATGTCTATAGCTATACTCTTATTAGTTTCGGGGATTTTTTCCTGACATCAGTAACAGGTACCTAGGATTCAAACCTGGGACCTTCTTATTAGCATGCAGGCATACTAACCGATAGACTACGAGCTCGCCCACCAAATCGATGTTAATTGCCTTATACGGCATTTTGACTAAAAAAATTATTAAGTTGGTAGGCGAGCTCCTGTTCTAGTGGTTAATGTCCTGCATATGCTATTCAGAAGGTCCTATTCTGTACTGAGGGGCAACCCAGCACACACACCAAACCAAAGATACAGGATGTCTAATATTTATATTTAATTAATTGAATTTGTTTCTGATATGATTTTTTATATACAAAATTATACATTACTTAAATAGATATTTTACAATTTCAATCACTAATTATGCAGCAAATATACTGAAAGTGGAGGTATTCTAATGAATTTGCCACACATAGATAGCAGTTTTATGAACAACAACCTAAATGAAATTCATAATTTGTAAAAATAAAACGAGAGCTAACTAACAGCTAAAACATTTTTTAGACATGATACTCGTAATGGTTTCCAAACAATATCCAGGAAAACGTTCTCTTCATGTATTGTATGTCTGCATAGTTAACTCTTGGTAGAAAATCTGTTCTTTAATACATAGGTAAATACTACCTTCCAGGCTTCCACCCCCACAGGATTTCATACTTTCATCATCAGATTTTTTCGGGGAAAAATAGTGGGCTACAAAAAAGTCCGGGTTGATTTTAGGTAGCGATTTACGACATAATCCATCAATCGCTGACATAATGGAGAATAATACTACCAGTTATATTATGTCATAAGTACCAGAAAACTAAGTACAACTAGGCTCATTGAATTGATCAATAAAGTCTAGTGAAATATAACAAAATAAAGTTTTCAAATTGGTAGAAGTATAACATTTATGAATATATTCATGTAAAATCAACAAAATTTTAAAATGGGTATATCTAGGTGTATGGCACTAAATTTAAGTTGTCAATTTCATCAGGATAATCAACTAAAGAATCAGTGTCAACAACCTCAGGCACCCATTAAGTGATATCAAAAGTACGTCAATAATCATCAGCATGTTGCCATTCCGCAGTGGTTGCGTTCAGGAGCACCAAATGTTTAGTCTTTTGGTACGAGTACATTTAGCAAAAGATCAATTGAATACTCAAATTCTGGCTTGTATGTACACGGCAAAGTTGTTGATTCGTTCAAGTTCAGTTAACAATAGTGAGGGGTTCCAAAATTCTACATATGCTGGAAGATACTTGATGGTCACAATAAAAATATTGACTTTTGTACATAGGGTGAAATCTAAGAGCCAACATTATTGGAATTTTTGCCATACAAATTGAATTGATTTTTTCCAACCCTGGAGAAATGTGCTGAACTAGACGCAGACATCTGTGAAAAAAATTCAACCAAAATTGTAAATTTGATTTACCCATAAATGCATGTTAAGTAAGTGTTTTATGAAGATTGTCACATTAAGACAACTTTTTGAAAGAAGTAGCCATTTAAAATCTGAAACCTAATGGTTTTGAAGAATATTCTAATAGTGAAAGATTTTGTTTCTTTTTCAAAGGTTTTAAACTTTGGTTTTTCTAATTGCTTTACTTTGAGGAAAAGGTTTTACAAAAATAAAAGTCTTCCGGAGAAAATGAAGTGATTTTATTACAGATCTTTTACTTTTGAAATATTCTTCAAAACCATTAAGTTTCAGATTTGAAATGGCAACTTCTTTCAAAGAGTTGTCTTAATGTGACAATCTTCATAAAACACTTACTTAACAGGGGGGCGTTATTAATTGGCGGGGCTATATAATGAAAACTATAATAAATCAAATCTACAAAGTTATAAACTGAAATCTAAGAAGGCCGTATATTCTTGGTATGCCTTGATGGAGCCATAATGTTGGTTTCATACAAATTCGCACGATGGTCCTTTTAGTAAACACAATTTCAATTAAATTATAATCCCCCCCTCCCCATGAGTCAATCATCACAGCCAATAAAATCGTCCCAGCCAAATGCCAGTTCTCTCATCACAATGCAGAAAAGTCGTTGTCGCCGGAATTCAAAATTTGAGTTCGACTTCCCAGCAGCAGGTTGGAGAACCGAATCAGACCGTGTCTGGCCGAATCCACATCCCGGCACGTGGCACAGGGCTGGACAATGATGTTCTCTTGGGCGGTGATCAAATCATCCAATTTCAGTTCTTCCCAGAGCTAAATCCGATAATAAAAAATGGCATCATATAAACTAAACAATAGTAGAATTTCTTACAAGAGAAACACTCAACAAGTACCATATTGTCCAAATAAATAGCGCCAAAACTGAATTTGAAGTCAACTGGATAAACGTAAAGATGAGATTTACTTTGAGAAATGGGAATTTAACATAAGACTGACTATTTGATTGCCATTTTCATATTTTCCCATCAATCTGAATTAGAAACCGATAAAAAAACCTGTGAAACAATTTGACCGATGTTGAACCCTAGAATGTCTGAACAATTAGCTACTACATGCAAACAAATGTCGCTCCTCTGTGAGATGTACATACAACACAGTGCTATTTTAAAGTGAGTTAGAAAATAGAAAAACTAAGTCCCACAGAGTATACGAATGCTCCTATGTACATTTTAGAGTTTTTTTAATAGAATGAACAACATTAGTTGCAACTTTAGTATATCGGTTTTGATTCAAATCTGTCACTACTATGCTTGCTAATAGAAGCAAGAGAGGTTTTAATCATAGTCCCCCGTTTCAAAGTGATGATGTTTTTATCACATGCATACGAGTATATGCATAGGTACCTATACGTGGATTCAATCTAAGGAAATGTCGTTTTAATTTGCATACAGTGATCATTTCTAAATTCTATGTATTTTCTCAACAAGAAATATAAGTTTAATCAATTCAGCAATATATGTATCCTGGGAGATCACAGTTTCAGTGACTTATCAGGAATAGGTATAGAGGTAACGCTCCGGAATTAGATTTTTAAAAAGTGCAAACCAAAACCTATCACCACCATGCCTTCCTGTACATCACATAATACCCACCTGGTCCATGGTCCTCTGGAGTTCATTTGGCCCCGAGTGCGTGGCCAATAAAAGCAGAGGCAGGCCTATTAGGGATGAATGGCTTAGTGTCTGTGACAACAGGGAACACTCTTCCTCAAGGGAGGCTGCGGAACCATTCACAGTAAAAATGATCCCATAAGAATCCGCAAAGTATTTGGGCCAAAATGGACGAACTTGTTCAGAACCTTTAACAAACAATGCATCCATATGAATAGTACAGTATCCATTAGAGTTTTGGTTTCTAATTCAAATTGGACAATAATATAATAAACAACATAATTAATATTTAAAATGATCTTGTGTTCAGTAAAATGAAAATCACGTAGTACGTCACAGTTTGCATACAGTGAAACTCGGTGGCAAATTCATCATCCAATGGGACCAACAAAAAATGGCAAATAATTCGATGTGACAAATTAACCCTTCACGGTTAACGGGAGAAGGGAAGAGGTGTCAACCATCTTATACCTACTTATCTTAGAATTGTCAGAAAACCATCCAATCGATTTACATGAAATTTGGATTGCTTAAACAATATTCTCCTCTGGACTTTTTTGGTGTAAAAAATTTAAGTCCGATGCTCCTAAGGTTACATGACAGTCCTCTGAAAATTCTACTTTTTATAAAAATGTCAATTCTGAAGCCAAAAAATCATAAAATTGATTAATATTTGGTAGATATATTGGAAACACTCTTCCTTCTTCTTCTGGCTTTTCCCACATTTAGCTGGGGTCGCTGGTGCAGATCATTTTCCTTCACTTCCTGAGGTCTATTGCATCATCCCGTTTCTTTTTGGGTCTTCCATGCCACTTCTTCCTGACTCTTCTTCTACCCACATAGGCCACCTCTTTCCTCACCACATGTGCTAACCAGAGGAGCCTCGCCTCCCTCAGTTTTCCTTTCAATTCTTCAACAGTCATCCTCTCCCTCACCTTTTCATTTCTCATTCTGTCAACTCTTGTCAGACCTAAATACCGCCTTTGCATTTTCATCTCTGCCATTTGCATCTTTTCTTCCTTCCCTTTTGCAGTAGTCACAGTCTCCATCCCATACAGCATTGCTGGTCTCACCATTCTCTTATATAGTTTACCATTCACCTAGTCTGTCTGTACATTTGACACCAGTCATCCTTTTCCTTCCACCCATCCAGCTTGTATCCGTTTCTTCAACTCTTTCTCAGACCCACCATCTGTCTGAACTGTTGAACCCAGTTATTTGAACTCCTCTACCTGGTCAACCACTTATGGCCTCTCTCAATCTCAAATAGTCCATTTGCTGCCTGCTAATTCGCATTCCTCCGTCCTCCATTGCTGCTCTCCACATCTCTAGTCTATGTGCTATCTCTGCCACTGACCACTCTACTGTTGAAATTATTCATTTTATGACCATTGTGCAACCTAAGAGTAAAAAATAATCGACAAGCTTTATGTTTTTAATGGTGGGCTTTAAAAAATCCATAATCATATTTTTTTTAAAACATTCTTCATGATTTTTTCTAAAGTACCTGTGTACCAAAAAAACTATATATTTAGATACAATGTAAATCTCTGTGCAACAGTAAATATTTTCAAACATATATCTGTAGACAAATTTTCAAAAAGGCTGTGGCTGGCCTCCTCCAAATTCTACTAAATTTCACACATAATAAGAACTGGGGTCAAAGAAGTTAAATCTCAAATTGTACTTCAATATCTCTAATGATTTTCATTTGACACCATTTTGAATTTTTAAACTTAATGACAGATTTCATACAATCTTTATAAAGACACGACTTTCAACTGAAAACAAAAAAAAATACTAGCTGTTCTTTATTCTATTCACAGAATCTGCCAGCAATGTTCATACAAATGTTATATTGCCAGTAAATTACTGATATTTGTAGTATTAATGAAAATATATAAAATCAAGCCACTTGCTAAATTTTACTGACAACAAAAATCTTCATTTAGACATATTATAGTTGCAAATTGATATGCAGGTTAATACAATTTTCTCACTTTTTCTATATCAACATAACTATTTATACACTAAAACTTGGGTCAACAAAAGCAAACTTCACATTTTCAATAGGAACTTAGAAGATGAAAGATTTCTTTTCATAACCACCTTATTATCTACCACCTTTTTTCTGAGAACAAAGCTCTTAAGATATTCCAGCAACAACATAGTCTCTTTACATAGTTAAATACTTTATGAATATGGAATTAACTAAGCCAACACATTTCAAAGAGGTAGAGAGCCCTGTTTGATGCTTTATTTAGATGAAGGAGCATAAAATCTACAAAAAACATTCAATTTAGTAAATATAAATTCATTAAATAATCAATAATTAGTACTTAATCATGAACAGTAAAGAACATAATTTATTGACATACCTCCAATCTCTTTTACATTCAGTATACAACTTTTCAAATAAATTGCTTTGATATTAAAACCTACAAAATATATATAAAATATTAGTACAATATACTTGGCATATCAAACTTACTAAAAAAATTAAATATCATATCAATATCCAGATGATATATTAAAACTTAATGGATGGATAAATCAATAATGTATGTAATGGATAATATGCTGTATAATTAAAATATTGAAATCTAACACATTGACAAAATTAATGAAAATTATGTAAATTAATGTCATCAATCTCAGCCTTCAATAATTAAAATAATGTTGTGTATTACATTATTGATTAAATTTTAACAAACTATTTAGAGTGTGATGTTATTTTAAATTTGTCAATAATTCTGGAATGGAATGCCTGGAGTGATATTAGTCGATGAGTATGAAAAGAATAAAAAATTGAGGACAGATAGATGGTGACAACCAAATTAAGATCAGAAACAAATCATACTTCACTGGATAGCCAGGTGAGTTCCTAGCAGCAAATTAGAGATACTAACCTATTGTTGGTTCTATCTCAATCTGTTCATTGTTTAACAATGCCAACATGGTGGATTTTCCAGTATTTGATAATCCTAAACAAATAACATTGAATGATGGTGTGCTTCCTTTTTCTTTGATACAGCAAATTTTTTTGTAGAGCTGAAAGAAAATCAAAAATAATCTTACTACAATATGTAAGTGGTTTATGTGTCAACATTTTACTATATATATTTCTTCTTCTTCTGGCTTTTCCCACATTTAAGAGGGGTTCCCAGTGAAGATCACTTTCCTTCACTTCTTGCAGTCCATTGCATCCTCCCTTGGACTCCCACCTACTCCATTCATTCACAGGTGCAATCTTCCTAATTCTTTTTCTGTCTTCCATGCCTCTTCTTCCCCACCTTCATCTTAGTCCATCTCTCCCATCAGAGTCTCACCTCCCTAAGTTTTCATTTTGATTCTTTAATAGTCAACCTCTCCATCACCTTTTGATTTCTCACTTTGTCAAATCTTGTCAGTCCTAAAGACAAAAACCACTGTATTGATTTTTTTACTTGGTACTATTTCCCTAACAAATGTAGTAAATTTATGAAAAACATTTGCTCCAAAAAAGAAATGAATATTTTTCTGTCAAAAATTGTGTATATATGAAAATTCTATATATTTAGATATGACAAATAGAAAACTTATTTTCCCAATAATTTATGTAGAGTTCATTGGAAGTGCATTCATTTTTCACACAACTATTCTTTATCTGATATGCTAGTGTTCCAAGTAAAGTAGACAGTTTTATCCAAAAATCAGAAACTAAGGTTCATTGATTTATGGACTGAACTCAAATTCAATTTTAGGGTAGTAAATCATTGCAAAACCACTAGAAATAACCTAGAAACTAATACTAAGCTATTTTAAATCAAATAAGTAAATAAATTCATGTTTTAAGAGATCAAATTTTAGAGACCTTCCCCAATATTCTGGGCCTCATAGACTAGCAGCCATAAAAGTGAGACATCCAATTTTCTATTACATTATTCTGAATGCCTTCCTAATTCTAAATCTCAAATTTGAGCAAAATAGGATGTTTTGTTTGTTCTCCAAAAAATTGATATTAATGATTTTAAAATTTAAGCATGGATGTGTTACTGAGTGCCTATTGGACCTACTTATCAAAGTTTTGGCCCTGTGACATCATTAACTCCTACTTCAGATCCCATATTGATTTTTCTACTGATGAATCTTTCCAAGGTACCTCTGTATCAAATTTCAGTTCAACCCCAGTATGAACCCCATTGTTTATGTGAAAATGTTTATCCACCAAGGGTTAAAAGTTAACAGCCCAACTTTGGAAAATCCTAGAACTTCTAAATAGTTTTTTAAAAATTAAAGCCATATTTAATGTATATTTTGCAGAGGTGATATATAAGTTTGGAAAATGTGATAGGTAGATTCTCTGTAGCTAAGACTTCAATAAAATGGTAAATTATGTGACAAAATGCCATGTTTCTAAAAATTTCAATTTTCAACAATTTGTCAGCTAGCAAGGGAATTCATAATATAAAACAATATTAGCACAAACTATTCTAAATACATAATATAATTGGCAATTTTATTAAGCCCTACTTACATAAGGCAACTTTAATGCTCCATAAAGCCAAATATGTACAGGTTACTCAAGATTGATGAAAGTTATCAAACTTGTTCAACATAGTTTGTGCAAATTTACTTGTGAATGGTTGAATTAAATTTCATAAATTTTATATCAATTTATAAATTGAACAATAAAAGAAAATATATAAAATTATTGAATAAAATGCCAAACATTGCATACAAAATTTAAATTTCTGTTAATGTTTTATTTAATAATTTAATTAGTTTCCTACTTTTCAATAATAAAGATTCTTTCATAATATTATCAAAATTAAATCTACTATTAAAGATAACTTTGAAAGATTAAGCTAAATTATTTTTGACTTTACAGTTGTTACATGTAAAAATATGGGTAGAGTTGTTAAAGTTTTTGATTTCTTATCTTCATCTACTCTCCCAATTATTTGTCATTCAGCTGTTCCAATGTAGGAAATGTTTCCATCACCAGGACATATGTATAAATTTATTTAAACATTTGATTGAAAAAGCTAATGAATTTCTATCTATCTATATAGTGTTCTGCTGAATCAGTTATTAGGCAGGTTCAATTCTATGGTATCCATTTTCTCCATCCTTCTTGGTTGGCTTCTCCATCCTTCTCTTGGTCCTTTAATTCTCTATAGGTGTTTGGTTTGAATTCTTCTAATATCCCCTTTCTTGGTTTTCCTCTTCCACATTTCCCTAGAAATCAACCTTCCAGAATTGCTTTAACCATTCCTTCTCCATGTATTATATGTCCAATCCAATTCTTCTTTCTTCTGATTATTGTTGCCAACATGTTGTGTTTTTCTTTGATTTGTTGGAGCACTTCTTGATTTGTCTTCATGTCTTTCCATGTTATCTGTAGCATTTTTCTTCAAATCCACATTTCTAGTGCTTCAATTTTCTTCTTATCTGTTTCTTGCAATGTCCCGGTTTCTGCTCCATATAGTGCTATACTCCAAACAATTGTCTTCATGATTTTCTTCTTAGTTTCTAGTTGTAATGTTTTTGTTAGTAATTCTCTTTTTCTTATAAATGCCATTTTGGCCATTGCAATCCTTGCGTGGATTTCGTTACTGCACCTTCCATCCAATGTTATAATTGCTCCAAGCTATTTGAAGGTTTTGACTTGTTCGACTTGTTGATTGTTAAGTGTAATGTTCATTTGATCTTGCTCATTTCTTGAAACTCACATTACCTTTGTCTATACCTCATAAAATCAATTCAAGAAAGAGACCAATAATTGTTTCCCTATTTCAAGGAAGAAATACACCAATTCACTCAGACAGGATCCAATTCAATTATGGAAAAAATTGACCATTCTGTACCTAGTGTTTTGTTCTGGTGTTGTAACATTGATTGAAAAAATTAAAATTTCTAGAAATTATATGATGATGATAACTTAATTTACAAAATAGGAGTTGGTGGCAGCTGAATAGTGCTGGATTTTGTTGTCCATACAAGAGCAGAATTGTCAATTCAGCTTTTGATTCTGGTGTCAAAATAACATTCCTATTAGCAATTCCACCCAATATCCAATAGAATTTTGAGAATGTAAAAATCTTTGGATTTTACTAGATTTGAAGAAGTCAACATTCCTAAATGTTACATTGCCTCTGATTTGAATGTTATTAATTTGCTTATCAGAATAATGGCTCATGGTTCCTCATATCCATGTAGCTGGTGTTCAATTCACATAACTATGCTTGATATCCAATGAGTTGACAGAACATTTGGGGCAATTGAACAAACAAGATGAGAAAAAACCAAAGAATTATCTCACTAGACCAAGATCAAATCAAATGATGCTGTTATTTCCCAAATGCTGCCACCTGAACTCCATCTCATAATTGGGGCTGTCAATCACATCTACTAAGTTCTCCAAGAAGTCTAGCCAGACATTGAAAAGTGGACAAGTGCTTGCTATATTCTCTGACAAGCTCAACAGAGGCACATTTACAGGTAATTGCTGCAAAAAATTGTTATCAAAAACATCAACATTAAGAAATCTCTACTTTTCTAAAATTCATGACTATGTTGCCTCTTTTGAATCACTCAGAATGTTATATCTGCTTGCTTTGGAGCCCATGAAACTGAAATTCTTGAAATTTTAACAGAAATATCTCTTCTGAATTATTTCATATACTACTTGCAGAGCATATTTGGTTAATGCATTGTTCTTCAATGCATTTTTAATACATATATATATTCAATTTAGTGATTGGCCAGTAATTTTTTTTATACTGAAGCACAGGTGTATAACCATAAAAAACATTACTTGCTATTTCACTAACAGAAACTAATTGTTTAGCTTGAATTCCTGCCAATTTGAGTATCTGTTCTGGGCATAGTAACCCTGTCTGCCAGATCTTGTTTTACTGTCATAATTCCCCTGTGCTCTAAAACATTGATCTGAATGGTGTCCATGCACATTGATATATCTCATCTGGTATATTCCATCACTTAAAATGTCAATTTGAAAGTTCACATTTTGAGCCATTTTTAAGATCCAGCTAAATTTGAAGGAAAAAATCATCCAATCAGGAAAGAGAGTCAACTAAAACAAAATTAAAGTAACACATAATACAGTGGTGCCTCTCTCTGCGCTATTTAGCGCAGCTACGTTTTTTTAAATTTGTGTGTTATTACGCTATTATTTAATATTCTGTACGTTATTTTTTAAACAATGTGTATATTTTTTTATGGCCTATAATTAATACTCATATGCATCCTGGGTATGACGCTAAACTGCAGCAATGGACCTTCGAAAGTGTGTTTTTAACTAGAGACACAGTTGAACCGGACACTGTGTCCCTCACTATCCTCCAAGCAGGTGACATTGAAACCAACCCAGGCCCAACCGAAACCCAAGAATGATGTGCCAAATGCGACAGAACCTTTAACAACAAAATGAAACCCATCAAATGTGATGATTGCAACCAACAATTCCACAAGACATCATGCACAGAAGACTGAAGATGGAAGATCGAAAGGATCATCAACGATAACAAAAATTGGAAATGGAAAAGATGGGACGAATTCTACAAACAGAAATCTGAACAACATCAACATCAATATCGACCCAAGGAAATTTGCGGAACTAGCAACTGCGGTAAACAAATCAAGAAGAAAACTGATTTTCTCATTTGTACGAAATTCGACAATCACTTCCACAAACAGAAGAACTGTAGTACCAAAAAGCAGATCGAGAACCTTCAAAGAAACACCGGGACTTGCCAAACACGCCATCAGAAAGAAGCCAACCCGAGACCACCCGTGAAAGACAACAATGACACGAAGGACAAATACAACACGAAGAAGAATATCGACAAAAGAAAAAGATAAAGCCAACCTCTTTGCCCAAACTTACATGGAATTCGCAAAAATCCCCAAGAAGAAAGAACATAGAAATATGAGAAAGAAATTAGGAATAACATGAAAATCAAGACCAACGTCACAGAGGAAATAAAGCGAAAAGGAAATTACAAGAGAAGAGCTAAACCGGGTCATAGAACAGACCAAGAACAACAAAACCGCGGGAGAAGACGCAATCCCCTACGAGTTCATCAAACACCTCGGAGAAAAAGCGAGAATCTTTTTACTCCACATTTACAACAGATGTTGGACAGGAGAAGGTATCACCAACAAATGGAAGACAGCGATCATCAAACCTCTCCTCAAAGAAGGTAAAGACCCCAAATAAACTGTTTCCTACAGACCCATCTCTTTAACATCATGTGTGGGAAATATCCTAGAGAAAATCATCGCAGACAGGGTGATATACCTACTCGAAGACAGACAGCTCCTTAATGACAACTAGGCCGGATTCAGGCCCAACAGGAACACCACCGACCGGGTTCTCAAACTTGTCCAAGAATCCACAGACCAGATACATAGCAAGGGAAAGAGCACCGGAACGATGACAGTTTTCTTCGACTACGAAAAGCATACGATAAAGTCTGCAAAGACGAACTCCTACTCAAGATGCAAAACATGAACATCCCAAATCGATACACCAAATATGTCAGACATTTCCGCAGCAGCAGAAAGACCCAAGTCGACATCAATGGAACTAGAAGCACCGCCTTCCGACTCGACGAAGGCCTCCCGCAAGGATCATCCATATCACCAATCCTGTTCCTACTCTTCATCAACGACATAGACACTGAACTTGACCACGAATCTACGGCAAGCCTCTTCGCGGACGACACAGCAGTTTGGAGAATAGGGGGACGTGACAAAGAAATCAACAAGAAGACAATGCAGAAAGAGATTAATAAAATCCTTGCTTGGGCGGAGAAATGGAAAATGAAGGTCAACATAGGAAAAACTAAAACAATGATCATCTCAAGCTCCAACCAAATACTCGAATGGAACCCCGAATTCAGGACCAATATGAAGCAAGTGGAGAAAGTGAAGAACTACAAATTTCTTGGGGTCACAGTTGACAACAAACTGCTGTTCAACACACATATCAACAACATCGTTGAAAGATGTAAGAAAAGAGTCAATATCATCAAATGTATGTCAACGAAAGAATGGGGTAATGAACCTGAAACGCAAAGAAGGCTCTACATCCAATTCATCCGGAGTGTGCTGGAATACGCCTCAATCAGCTGGAGTGCTTGGATCTCCAACACCAACCTCCTCAGACTCCAAAGAATACAGAATGAAGCACTCAGATCAATCACAAATCTAGCAAAGACATGCCCAATCGACTTCCTTCACCTGGAAACAGGAATAGAACCGCTTAACATTCGTCTCGAGAAGAACAATGAGATAGCTTGGGACAGATACGCCCGCTTACCCGAAGATGACCAAAGGAAAAAGATGTTACGCAAGAATATACCGGCTAGGCTGAAGACGCGGATCGGATGGCGGAACAGAACGGAACCGAACACAAAGAACTGGAACATCGTTAGAGAACTAACCACCGCACCTCTAGCACCCTGGAAACGAATGAAGAACCTCACCACAGAGCTAGTCAAGATGAAGAAGAAGAAGGAGAATTATACCCAAGAGGAGCTCAGGAGAATATCCATGAAGA
The DNA here is from genome assembly GCA_034780595.1 of Parotoplana pacifica. NCBI lineage: Eukaryota > Metazoa > Platyhelminthes > Proseriata > Otoplanidae > Parotoplana > Parotoplana pacifica. The sequence goes on along the minus strand of JAUYWI010146082.1, from coordinate 1,960 downwards.
GAATTGACGAACTGAAGAAGGAGATCAACATATACACTGACGGCTCCACAGGGGGAGACCAGCTGAATGGGGGAGCAGGATTCCATGCAGAAGACTATGAGGGCAACAAAATCCACCAAGCAAGCTACCCTGCGGGGAAAATGTGCTCATCCTACACTGGCGAATGTGTAGCCATGCTAAGAGCGCTCGAATGGCTGCAGACGCAACCCTACAACAACTGCCTCATCAGCACGGACAGCCGCTCGCTCCATGCTGCACTCCAAGCCAACGACTGGAAAGACCGCGACCCCTGGCTGAAACAGATCAAAGAGATGCTCTTTAACATGACGACGGCCATCACGCTACTCTGGATCCCATCACACTGTAACATCACAGGAAATGAACTAGCGGACGAGATGGCCAAGAAAGGAACGGATCTCAATCAGGGCCAAACCCCCACCACCCATGCCATCATCAAAGCTAAAATCAGAAATAGAAAGTGGGAAGTCAGCCACGAAAGAGCCAAAGCTACCTATGACGAAAGAAGGAGTCCGAGATGTGTTATTGAAAAGAAATGGCCAAAAAGGATCCGCACCCTCTACTGCAGACTCAGGACCGGACACGCGAAAGAACTGGGATACTACAGGTACCTGATCGACAAAGAAGAAGACCCGCTGTGCAAAGAATGCCAGGAAGAAGACGAAACCATCGAACACATCCTTTGTCGCTGCCCTGCCGAGACTACTAGACGCATGGAAGCATCGACACAACCCATCACCATCAACATGCTCACCAGTAAACCAGAGTTGTGCCGCAAGATACTGGAAAGAAGGTTCCCAGAACTTAAGATCAACAGCACAAGCAAAAACACGCGAAGCGAAGGACACCAGCTTTGAGGGTTTACCCATGAGGACCCCGTGAGATCCCGATCCCACCGCTCACCTCACCTGAAGAAGAAGAAGAAGAAGACTGCAACCTCTCTGTCACCCTAGCAAAAACTTTGCAAGATACCGTTTTACAATTTATCAGCAAAACACAATTATTCATTATTTGCAGTATACTACTTATTAAAATCTAGTAATATATATAATTTATATTTAAATTATAAACCGAAAATATAATTTAATTACCTACGTTTATTTTATTTATAGAAAATCATTTTCATTGTTTACAAATTATAAAAGACATACAAATCTAGTAATAAAATACAAATATGAAGTATAGTTTCTAAAACAACAATAAAAAACACACATAAAGTCGTTTGTTAATAACATAAACATAAATACCCACATTCAAATAACTATATACGGATTCTAAACATTATAACATCAAATTGATATTTACATTTCATAGATATAAATGAATAAGCTTGCTAATATATTTTTTTAAATAATCATAGATGTCTAATTATTACCATAAGTAGATAAAAGAGACGAGGATGAAGGAATTATTGGGGATGCGGGGTCGTACAAAATTTTAGTTAGTAGCCATCTATTAATCCACACATCTTAATTATATACATGGAATCGATAAAAAATATAAATCATGTATGTATATAATATAGATACATATTATATTGTTAAAATAGATAAAAGCGATCTTTAAAATGAATAAAAATCAGTTCTTAGGAACTGAAACCAAAGGTACATTTATTACACGGGTGTTTGTGTCCGCCACCGCTTTATAAACATGAATTATGTATAATGAGAAAATTATTCCATAATGTAGGTACTTATAACTAATTGTTGTGAAAACATTGTATGCATAAGACGTACCTACATATATATTGCTTAGACAGCTATATAAGTGTGTATTTTATACTATATAAATCAAGTTCTATCAAGTACTATATAAATCAAGTTAGGCTAACTTGACTGTATTTTTCTTGTTTTGACCCATATATACAATTAGTTTATATAAACTAACTGTATTTTTCTTGTTTTGACCCATATATACAATTAGTTTATATAAACTAATTGTA
>JAUYWI010145971.1:0-19757 GCA_034780595.1 Parotoplana pacifica | reverse complement strand
ACTGTCGAAGGCTTGACTGATTTTATTTATTATTTTTATTTTTGTTTTCTGCAGTAAAGATTTATTCTACATTTCATTGAAATTCTTTACAATGTTTAAGGACTTGATTTGGCACAATATTAGAAAATGAAAAGAAATTATCTCAAAGATATACATTATTTTTTTAAATTTGATTGGCTCTCAGGTTGTACCCTGGACAAAACAGTCAACATTTTCAAAAAGTCACAATATATGTTATACAGCCCCGTGCAAAAGTGTCGCCGCACCCTTAGATTTTCATATTTTTAATGTTATTTTTAACAGTCACTGTGAGAAAAGTATACGTCCAACAAAGTTACAATTTTTACACAACCATCCAATGACCTACTTGAAGGCTGTGTGAAAATTTTAACTTTGTCGGACTTATAGTTTTCTCACAGTGACTGTTAAAAATAATATTAAAAATATGAAAATCTAAGGCAAGGGTGCAAGACACTTTTGCACGGGGCTGTGTATAATGAAGTATTTACCAAATATGAACCAAATAAAATCTTCAGGAATGCAATTTTGTAAAACACGTCATTTTCAAGTATTTAGTTAAAATTCCACCAGAGTGACCTACTTTAGTGGGTCACCACGGGACCCCAAGTCGATGAATACTTTTTAGTTCAAAAGTTGAGAAAGAAAACTGTGACAACCAAAATTTCAGTTCAATCGGAGTTGGGGGGGGGTACACTCCCCCCTTACAGCCATTTTAAATCTAAATCATTTAGAAGCATTTAATTGTTATAAAACTCACCTATCCCAGTATAATAGTACTACCCCCCCCCCCATTTCAGTAAAGCATGTAAAAAAGAATTACCGATAGGGGTTAATATTGCAGTTATTAGTGTTAACTAATATAATAATTAATGATAACTGGCAAGGTGTTTTAATACAGTTTATAAATACTCCAAAAATAAAACTGATATCATACCTTAGTTATACATGAAAGTCCATATAAAATTCCATATAGTATACAATTGTTCCTTCGACCACTAAAATTAAAAATATCATCACATGAAACTAGTTCACTTAGATTGTAATTGTCGCACATTAATAACGTGAATGAACATAGATATATTTGAGAGAAACATAACTACTTCAAATTTCGATTTCAGGAAAAGATTTCTAGGTTCAAAAGCTGCAAGATTAAATGGTATTCGAAAGAATGGCAGAAAACCAAAAGTTATAGTAAACAATTCGAATTAAAGTGTCGATTTAGAAATTAAATATCTGTACGTTTTCAAGTAAAGTTCCATTAATGAGCTTGTAGCAGTGTTGTAAACTATGCAAGTAGTATGCAAATATTAAAATAACAAACCTAAAAAATAAAACAATAGTAGTTAGTAACCAAATCATCTGGAGCATTAAATTTGTAAATTACATTATACATGTGGTGAAAAAAGCTCCTGAACCATATATACATTTGGATCTATCTTGTTATCTGCCTTTTGGCAAGTCCATGTCTATGGATTCCACTGTCTCCACTGTTCCCTATTTCGTGCCAGTTCATTAAGATCTGAATATGACACTCTTACAAATCCGTTAACATGTTTTCCTTGGTTTACCTTGGCTTCTTTTTCCTAGAAGTTTGCCTTCAATGGCTGTTTTCAGTAGGTTATCTCTTCTCAATATGTGACCTATCCAATTTTTCTTACACTTGGTAGTTGTATTTAGTAGGTTCTTTCTTTCATTGATATCCGTTAAGACTTCTTCATTTGTCATGAGATTTTCTGCATTCTTTTCCATATCCACATTTCGATTTGCTTCTTATCGCATACGTCTCAGAACCATATAAAATGTATGCTCCATATTAATGTCATCACTAGTTTCCTCTTTGTTTCTCTTTTCAGACTTTTGGTTAGAAGTTCTTTTCTTTTTGTAAATGTTATATTGCCATTGCCACTCTAGTTCGAATTTCTTCTTGACACCCTCTGTCTGAATATGTAATTATTCTTTCCAAATATTTAAATTTCTTGACTTGTTTTACTTGCTGGCCATTCAAACTAATGTTGACTGAGTCGTTTCCCATTCTTGATATTCTCATTACCTTTGTCTTCATTTTGTTAATCCTCATACTATTTTTTTTAGTTTATCGTTGAGTTTATTTATGAGTTGTTGTAGTCCCTGTTCAGTGTCTGCTATTGTCCTTTGATCATTCACAAATCATACTTATTGTATTAACTCGCGACCTAACTTAATGCTCTTATTGACATTGTCGAATGCTTCATTCATCATACGTTCGGTATAGATTGAGAATAGTGGTAATAACAAACAACCCTGACTTACTCCTTGTCTTATCTCCGCTCGATTTAATCGCTATTTTCAATTTGACGTTGGTTGTTTGATTGATATAGAGGTCTTGAATGTGTCTTCGGTCTTTCCAGTCAATTCCTACTTTTTGAGTGTTTCCATGAATATTTTACAATTCACTTTGTTTCATTGCCTTCAGGTTATACTGGCTTCTTGTTGTCAGGTATTCTTCTACTTGAGTGATAAATTGTTCACTAATAATGTTGTTCTTTAAATTTTCAATATTCCAATTATTCTGTGGTTTTCTCGGCTTTTTCTTCATGAACTTCGAATTAGTCTTCATAATTATTAAGTTGTAATCAATGTTGATGTCAGCTCCAGGATTGCTGCATGATTTCTTTACGTTATTTCTGTATCTTTGACGGACTGTGATGTTGTCAATTTTATATCGATAAATGTCTCCAGGGATCTTCCATGTGCATCGTCTTCTCTTATCTTCTTCGAATATTGTATTTGTCAATACTAATTGATGTTGTTTGTAGAAATCCACGAGTCACTGTATTTCTTGTATCCAATTCAGTCTCCGATTTCTTTACCGTCTCGTCCTTTTTAACGACTACATTCCAGTCTCCCATTAGAATTAAGATATCATTTCCTTTGGTACCACAAATAAGATTTTCATCTGATCGTACATTTCTTCATTTTTGTGATGTTCGCATGTAGACTTGTATAATGGTTATGTTCATTAGATTTGCTTCAATTGTGATAATGAAAAATCTGTCACTTTTCTGGACTGTCTTAATGATTCTTCCAGCGTGGTGTCTGTCGATGATGATTGCTACTCTTCTTTGTTGCTTCTTGCCACCTGTTGAAATCACCGTTGCCTTTCCATCTGGATTCGCAGAGTCCCAATAGGTTCATTTGTTCTTGAATATTTTCAAATTTTCCGTCACGATGCATCGTTCGCGTGTTCCAAGTGTCCAAGTGCCAAACCGTAACCCAATAATTCTTAATGCCCCCTAGTTTTTGACATATCGAGCCGTCACCGGAGTTCAAGTTCAAAGGGCCGCTGAGGACTAGCGGCCGTGTATTGAATTGATCGCGTCGTCCATAGGGTCATTCAGGGATGGATAGTGAAAGTTATTTTCTCTTGCCTTCTGTCACAGCTGTTGAAGCCATTAACAAGTATTAATACATTCAGTAGCATTTCGTGAGGGTCCTAGGTCCCACACCATATTTCTTTACATATAACTTTACATTTTTCATTTCTGACTGGATTGTTGTATAGATTTTGATTTTCGGATTAACTAGATAGTACTTTCAATCACCAAGCTTGACTGACCATCTTATAAATGCACATGCCTACATAGATTTGATTTGATCTTGAAAAGATGTTGTTTTGTTTTCAAGCCATATTTTTACAAATCTTTTGGTGAAATTATATTCATTATATTCATACTGTCAAAGGCTTGCAAGATTTTAATGTTTAATGTATTATTTTTTTAATTTTGTATGTTTGTTACAGTTAAGATTTCATTCTAAATATAGTAATACTCCTTTGCCAAAGGAGGTGTTCCCCAAGCGAGCGAAGCGAAGAACACAACTTCTCAGAGATTAGTAACCGCAATCAATCTTGAAAGTTCGCCCCTCTGAGAGTATAATGGAATTTCTGTTGAAACAAGGGCTAATAATTTTCAAAATAAGATTGATTTTAAAATAACTTCCAAATTTAATGTAACTTATCATTGGTGAAAAAATGGTGGGAAATGCATGAAAAACAAAATTACTACATCAGTTTGCATATTTAAAATATACTTTGTGGCTAAATGGCCAAATATCTTTTGGTTTATTGAGGTTTTAATATTGCTATTATTTTACTATAATTCTGTATAAAATACAATCAGAGCAGGATACAAATAAAATTGTGATAAAATAAATAAATTCAATTTGTAATAAAAATATGAAAAATTGAAATACTAGCTTAAAGGATAAAAAAAGGTTTTGTGCAATTTAAAGTAAACAATTAAATAGACATGGACAATACAAATGCTTACTATTTATCAGCAAATGCTCCAACAAAAGTACCAAAGATCATACTAGATCCAAATCCAGCAACAAAAAGAATTTCAATATTCTTTTTGGAAATTCCATATGAAGCATACAATGCATAAACATAGGGACCTTGAAGCCAATCACCAGCTAAAATTAGAATGATATACATAAGCAGAAATTACAAATGTGATTCTTTAAAAATATAGTTTCTGTACTCTATTTACATAAAAATTGTTATTAAAACATTTAACTAATAATTAACGAACCATGTATTGAAATGACTTTATGTTAATATTCATAGCCAATACACTAAATTGAATAAACTTACAAGGTTTTAAGAAAAATGTACTTTACATAAAATGAACTATATAACAATGGTAATCTATTGATATGATGACCACAATTTACAAACTTTAAAAGAAAATACATATTTTGTGTCAGCAAAATAGATGACAGTTTTATTTTTGATGTGATAATTTTATAGAATATTGATGGTGTATTTTTATTTGGTTATTGTAGACAATAGATATCATAAATTATTTTGAGATTAAAAAAATCGCTTCAAAACCTTCAACTACTGCCTAAATCTTAGGCTTGTTAGCTAAACTAAAGAAATTTATATCACTTCTTAGCTTTATTTTACAGTAAAAAAATTCATCTATTTTTCAATTTAGTGTATGTACAGGTTGGTCTTTATAAAACCCGGAAATTTTAGTGAAAAATGTATTTATTGAAACAATGCAGCTTACATCACATTCTGAATATCCCGAAACATTTGAGGGCTATTAATACTTTTCTTCTTCCTTCTGTACTGAGGAAGATGCTCTTGACCAGAACTGAAGCCTTTAATGAATCTGAGTTCTGTTTTTCCATACCATGATATGGCACCATAACACATTACAGAAGGCTGAAACTTGTCAGATTCCACCAGCAGATCTGCAATGGGTATGTTCGTTTTCACCATCACCTTTCAATAAAGTTGATCATATTGAGTATTCAAAGGAGGTTGCGGTGGAAAATTTGATATATCTACCTCACCAGTGATTTGTCGTTGGCTCATATGTTTCTTCCCAATACCTCTATTTCGAACTGCTGACATGGCTAAATCCTTCACAATGTGAAATTTTTTTTATCCGAAATTTGTTTTTGGAGATGCTTCAAACGTTAAACAAGATTGTCAAATTGATCTTTTGTGATTTGTTAAAAAAAGTGGGTAACACATTTGCACAAGTAGACAGTCCCCATGTGGGATGCTCCCTCTTAAAAAAAGATCACTTGCCTCTGTATTCTCATTGTACAGCTGTATCAACCAATATGGGGCCATCTATCATGCAAGGTCAATTTAACCAAATTAAAATGTCACTTTATCAAACCTGACTGTTGGCCATCGTTTTACACTTAAATTTTCCAGTTTTATAAGGACCACCCTGTATTATAGAATTTTCTTATAAAATTACTGAATGAATACTACATAGAAAATTATCATTTAAAGTTAAAATATTTATAATTTCAATTAAAAAAATAACAACAATGAATTTTAGTTTAAAAACTTCATAATTAATCCTTGATACACAGACCCATGCAAGTGTTGCTGCATCCTTAGATTTTCACATTTTATAATGTTGTTTTCAACAGTGACTGTGAGAAAATTAGATGACAAACAAAGTTAAAATTTTCACACCACCTTCAAGTTGGACATTGGATACAGGTATACATATTTTAACTTTGTTGAGCATACTTTTCTCACAGTGACTGTTATAAAAATATGAAAATCTAAGGATGCAGTGACACTTTTACAATGGGCTGTATAGGCCTATTTGTACAAAATATGTTGCAGATAAGAATTTCATACTTCAAATGAATGGGTTGGGCTGAAATTTGTTACACAGGCTCCTAGGAAAGATTCATCAACTGACTTAGGGACAGAAGGCATTATCAGGTCCAAACATTAAACTTTATGTAATGGTTTTTTTTATCATTGACTAGCATGTTCTAAGCCCAATATATAAGCCTAAGGTCTTCCATCAGGCTCAAATAATCTACACAATCTTCTGCTGAGTAACATCTATGAGGCCATATGTAAATGCTATAGCCTCTAGTCTAGTTATAGATAATCAATATTCTGCTGAGCTTAAATCTTCTGCTGGGAAACATAGCTGAGGCAATATGTAAATGATATAACCTCTAATCTGGTTCTATTTAATAAATATTTTGATGAATGTTTTACAGCAAGCTGCACCCAATTCTTCCATTGAAAGACATATCTTAGGCTAAAGTGGTATTGCCTCTAATATTCTGTTGGCCCACTGAATATGCGGCAGAGAAAATTTTACAATATTCTTTCTGCCAGAATGAATTTTCTGAGCAAAATTTGAGTCTTTTGCTATGAAATTGCTGCTGAAAAATAATGTTTTTTTATATTTTATACTTAAAATTAGGACATACATATATCCATGGCAAAGAGAATAGCATAATCTTATAGTTTGTATAATTTTTTTCAAAAATCCACATAAATTTCAAAATCTATTTTCTAGCTCAATAGCTATTTATAATTAATAAATAGATTTGTTTCAAAGTATTATGATAATGACATATGTCAAAAATCAAATTTATTTGAAGCTATTTTTTAGTTAGAAAAGCTATAGTTATTTGTTTAATAATAATATTTATAGAAAAAATAATGAATGTATATATAAAGTACATGTTACAAATAGGATCTTTCCTGGGGTTTGATATAAATTCTTTTCAGAAGATGTCATTTAGAAAGCTTCTAGATTTTAATCTATATCCATTATTGTATAAGATAAGTTTTCAATATTATTTTCAAATAGTACATTCAATTCGAATTTAAATTTAATTATAGAAATTAGTGTTATATGCAGTATTTGATGTAGTATATTAATATATTTGAAGATATATACTTTTATACAATGCAAAAACAAATGTCATTACCCATAGCAATTATTAACCACCAGATTCCTATCAACAGAGGTTCCAGTTAAATTGTGTCTACCAAAAAACATAATAAATCCATGACCCAAATGTTCCTTGGGTGATATCCATTTGTTTTTCAAAATGGTTAAGGGTGCTATAGCACCATTATGCAAGTGACCATCTGTAGAATTTATTTATGCTATATTATAATCACTAAATAATTTAAAAAAATGGAAGCAAATGACATGAGAATAATAGTGCTTATAAGTGGAGCTGATATTGTTACTTTGGAGTATTGACTTCTGTCAATGAAATTGTAATTTTAATAGTCCTTATTTATAAAAATGTTAGTGAAAAATAACAGAAGCTTAATTCTATATCCATTAGTCTACTCAATTGTAGCATTAGCTTTAAAAAACTTTAAAATACTCAGAAAAAATGAAAAGTTACTGTCTTTGAAATCCTGCCAAAGTATTTATGTTAAAGATATAATGGGGTATGGATAGATTCAGAATTAAATACTCTACCACAAAATGTTATTGATCAATTGATCTAACTTTTATCTCAAATAAATTAGGTCTTGGAAATTTGAAAAAAACAAATGGAAAAAATAAAATCATATAAATTAATTTATGTCAATGATATAATGATCAATGGGTATGTATACATTCAGAATCAAATATTCTTCCATATAATAATATGCATTTAATCTAACTCATATCTCAAAATACATTGGGCCTTACTTTTAAAAAATTAGTGATTGCTAAAAATCAAAGAATGTTCTTTAGATTTTTATAAATATGAGCCAAAATTCTTAAGTCTATGTTAATGCTTATTTTATTCATTCATACTTCAATATATAGCACTTTTAATGGATTTTATATTATATTTCATTTACTACATGTTTATAAACCCCTGATCATTGTAAATGCAACAACGACATTTAATATTTTTTTAGTTTTCTTAACAGATGTTAATATTTCATCTGCAAAACTGCTAATATAATTTACTGGTATCAATCAATTTAATGGGCAAAATAAAGATCCATACTTGCTTTTAAATGCTCTCATATAGTGTGTAAGCATTTTAACAATTCAAATTTAACCCATGCTAAATTGAAGGCAAAAATGTTGTTGTTGCATTTATAATAAAAAAACAAGGGTGTATAAAACTTATTAGATGTCCCTTAATTTTAGTATTGTTTTACTAATTATTTGGTCTATAGAAATTCAAATTTTAAAAGTTAGATTCTAGATAAGTCAGTGTCAAATTATCACTTGTTTCTGTTAATAGACATAGATTTATTTCTAATAGTTAGCTGCTCCATATCTTTGGCATATAACAAACAACTTAATGTTAAACAGGAGCATATGTTTTTTTCTAAAAATCTCATGTACATGTACAGTTCACATATGATATAATTTTATACCAGACTTACTCAAGCAGCCTCAAACTAATTTTATCAATTCTTATTAGCAAATAGAATTTTAACATTAACTAATGAATTATTGCTTACCAAAGCATACTCTTACTGTTTCTAATCCATTGTTTTTGCTATCTTATGTCACTTAAATAATGTGTGGATTTTACATCCATGAGAAAGTTTCATAGCTTTGTTTTTCAAATTTGAGAATAAATAAGGTTTGTGTGTTCAATTTTTTACCATTATATTATCTAATTGAGTGTATTTTCTGTCAAAATCTAACTATAGTTATATTATTTATTTTGGCAAGAACTTTTGAAATGTAACATTTGTATAACTTTACAACTGAATATATGTTTTTTGTATGTACATAGTATGCTTATAAGTGTAGATTTAATTCTGTAATATATAATTAATTTAAATTTAAATTACTTTTACCATGTTTCTTTTAATCTGCAGTAAATTTATAGAATAAAATAGAGAATATTCATGCCTTTTTTTTTGGGGGGGGGGAATAAATAGTCAGCAAACATAGTATTGTATTATTACAAATGAACCTATATTTTTTAATGATTATTGGAGGTGATAATTAGTCACCACCCATGTTGGATCATGAAGTTAAGCAATAGAGATCATGGATACTAGTAAAAATCTCTATCACATTTAGCATCTGGCTTTTGTGGCAGCAATTTTCACCATTATCTATGGTGGTAGTGACAGCACCCATAGTGAAGTAATACTTTATTAATCCTTTTATTTCTACCATTGTTAATGACATTTGTATTTTGTAGGGGTTTGGGGAATTTGAATTCTGCATCTGAATTAGCATCTTGTGATATTAAGGTGGATGAGTGGTCAGAATCAGAACCCAGGACCATAATTCTTGTCATTTCTAGACATAAGTAATAAATAAAAATTATATTTTTATGGTAATTTAATAAGTATTAATATTGGCAATTTTAGTCTATATAGACCAGTAATACATTTAAATTACAATTAAAAAAACAATAGTTAGATATACTTTGGGCACTAGATGTTTGATGTAGGATGCCTATATTTATTTAAATAAGTAGTTTATGGTTATTGAGACAAAACTAGTTGGTGAAATATACTTACTATTTATTCTAACTTAATATCAAATAAGTTGGACATAACTACAAATTATAGTCATTGATGATAAAGAGCCTGAGAAATAGGTACTCATATAACTTCTTTAAAGGTTTGTTTGAATTTCCTTGTATTTAGATATCACTTGGCCAATAGAAAATTGTTATATAAGCTCATCTAGGAATATTGATTGTTTTATCTAAAGAATAATCATCATTAAATTGTTTTACTACAATTATTGAATCTTTACACTACCTAAAAATTATATTAAAATTTTATGGACTACAGACAGACCTCTACAATATATTTATATTACCAGATGATAAATTATTATCTCATGTACCTATACCAATTTGAAGTCAAATAAAAAAATACTGAAATCTAGTCAGAGAATTATTTTGGTTCAAGTAGTCTCAAAGCAAAATTGGTATTACTGTATATATACTGTAGTAGTCCATTGTGTGATTAGATCTATAAACTATATTTAGTTATAAGTTGGGTTCTATTTAAAGAACTCTATAATTATAAATCATAGTCTATATTATGTTAATTTTTAAATTCATTGTGATTGTTATGTATTGGATACATAGCATAATAACTTATATCTACCATTTTTGTCAAATTATCTTACTATGTAATATACAGGGTTGGGCAAAAGTAATGCCTCAGTAAATAAGCATATAATAATAATTAATTCCAATGTTTTAATCATGTTTAATCTACAGATTTATAGATACTTATTTCTTCTTTTCACAGATGTAAAAAATGCCATTGAATATGTTGACTAAAATGAAAGAATAGAATTAGTACAAGTAGTTGGTGATAGATATGCATCTTTAAGAGAAGCAGTTGATATTTTAAAATAGTGCTATCCTGTTAGTTTACTTGATCAGAAGACAGTACCTCTTAAACAAATTCAAAGAAACAGATATGTAGCTAATGCTCCAAGGAGAGGCAGTCCAAAACATGCTACTGGTGAGAATAGTTCTACAGGGTGGCACAAAAGTCTCCATACAAAGTATCTCTATTATTATTTGCGACATTGCAAAGAGTTATGCATCAATGGGAAGAGAGAATAACAATGTGCCGCAATGTCATGGGAGAACACATTGAACAAATTATGTAACTTAAAACGTTAATTATGAACTTTAATCATATATTGAATGTTTATACTTGTTGATATCTTTTAAATAATAAAGTTTTTTTGGAGATACTTTGTATGGAGACTTTTGCGCCACCCTGTATATCCAAGCAATTCTCCAAGTAATTCTCAATGACAATGAAGTATTTCATTGTATATGGAGTACAACTTTATAGATTGTTCTACACATCAGAAAGTAAAATTTGTTATCCATGCATAGAATAAATACCCATATTTCCTTCCTAAATAAATTCATTGAAATTTAAAATAAATTAATGCCAACAAGTACATCTATTGAACATTGACTCTTTATCAAAGCCATCACTGAGAAAGTCATCACTTGTATTAGACATCTCAGAGCCCTAGCAGGCAAAAGATAGGGAAGTAAAACCAATATTCTCCATTCTGTCCTCATCACTTACATCCATCCTTGCATTGTCTATGCCACCAAAGCCTGGTTCCCATCTACTCCAGACTCTCAAAAAGTTAAATAGAAAGAAGACAGCTGGCTACTGCAAGAATTGTTACTGGATGTCCTAACAAAATCAATGAGCCAATTGCTATTAGAAGCAACTTCTAATGAGCTACACTTTATGCTTAAGCCATCAGAAGAAACCTAGCTAGGTGACCCATTTCTATAGTGCAAAGAGGATGGGCACTTGCACACTTAAAGGCAATGATGTCAATAGCTGGAAAACAATTGGCAATAAAATGGATAATGACACTGACCTATTGAACAAAGATGTATTATCTCAAGAAACTCCCTTGAATAATTTTAAATCCAATGTTGTTATCAATATCAATACTACCCCAGTCATCAGTAAAAAATCCTATTCATAACCAAAAATCTAAAGCCATAAAGTTCATCAACCCAGGCAGATATTACTATCTAGAGTAATGGCTTCATTATCAACAGCACTAGGAATAGAGGAGGTGGAGCCTTCATTGAGTACTTAAACTTCAACATCCATGAAATTGTGTTAACTCCTGTAGGTCATTACAGTTCTAGCTTCAAAGCTGATTTAATGGCCCTCTGTAAAGTACTCAACATCATCAAAAGCAAAAATATTATTAGTAGAACCTCTATCAGAATCTTTACTGACATCCAAGCTGCTCTGGAAACTCTCCATCAAGGACCTAAAAGCCATAAAGACAGCTGGCCAAATTTAGAGGCTTGTTAATTGCCATATTATTTCCAGTGGATCCCTTCCAGTGCAATCCTTGCTAATAAAGCTACTATCCTTAATCAAGATGACATTGATATTTCCTAGCTTTGCCATAGAAAGGTTAATCAAAGATGACAACAAAAATGTAAACACTCAGAATAATACAGATGTAGAATAAATCTTTACTGCAGATAACATAAAAATAATAAATAAAATAAGTCAAGCATTTGACAGTATTAACATCATAGAAATGAATATAATCCAACCAAAAGATGTGTAAAAATATAAATATGGCTTCAACATAAAAACAACATCCCTTCAAGATCAAATCAAAACTATGTAATTGTGTGTATCTTGTTCTACACCCAAGCTGAAGCATGATAAGATGGTCAGTCTAGCTCGGTGATTGAAAATACCATCTAGTATATCCATCTAGAAGCTTAACAGTAAATGGATTGCATACCGAAGCGATTGGTATCGTGAATTTTGTCAACAACTTTTCGTTGTAAAGAAGAAGAAACTGCCAATCGTGTTCCGCAAAATAGCATTCCTTCTTCGATGGTTAATCCATCAAGGATTGATTGATTGATTGATTGATTGTATTTTCTTGATACATCTGCTGTCAAGTAGTTCGTTTTAAAATCCGATAGGGTTATAAAGTTTGATATTTCCTCTTTGAAGGGTTTTAATGCTTTTTCACATTCTGGTGTCCTTCTTTCTTATTTTATTGATCGGCAAAAATCTGTTCAGAGAAATTAGAAATTAAACGACTAAAAATATTTATTAAACCAACAAATAATTCAATTTCTTATGCATTTCCTGGGGGTTCAGTTTCTCTGATCGTTTCTACTAACTTAAGCTCAGGTTGGATTCCAGCTTCATTGATATGAAAACCAGGAAAATGTATTTCATTTCTGCACGGAACACAAGTTATCTTCGTTTAAAGTAACATGTTTGTTTCTCTTTAAGTTCCAGTTTGAATTGCGTTTAGACGATTTTCTAGAGAACAATCGCTTTCGCAAAGACTAAAATGTCAGCTTGGTATACAATTATACCTTTTATATCCTTTAGAATATTGTACATGCATCTTTGAAAAATAAAACTAACGTTTTTTATATCCATTTGTAAACAATCAACATAAAACAAACCTTTAGTTTTGTTTATGACCGAAATGTATTTTGCAATATGCCAAAGGGATATTTAATTGGGCAAATCGTTTAGCATTTTTTTAGTTTTCATCAAATTTTATTTTTTGTTGACATGAACTTTGAAACCTCTACGCACATCCTTAAATCACCGTTTAATTTTCTAATACAAACAACTAGTGATGCATTTGTAGCATATCCAATTTTTATAATCTTGTAAGTTCTTTAGCTACTTTATCTTGTTAAGGTAAATGAACTGGCCTTTCTCGACGCTATACATATTTTGCGTTTCCATTAGTTCCATCTTGGCTTTGATGCTTTTGATTGCGTAGGCTCTGGTGATGGAAAATTTGGTTTATCTAAAACTTCTCTGCCGATTAATCCGAAGCTCGTATCTTTCTTTTGGATAGAAATATCGCACTCTACTAGCACTAGCAACACAATGAAAGAGGTCACCCCATAACAGGGCAGCTAATAATTAACCATTTCTACTCGCCAACACCATGAAAAAACATGCCCATCTAATACTTACAGAATAAATTAACCTGTTGATAACAATGCTGCCTACAATTATGATACCGATCATTGTTTATGCTTATCTTAAAGAATGGCGTACACTTCCAGGAATAACTATTTCTCTTTTCTTTGGTCTTGCTTTGATTTGATGTCAAAGAATTTGGAGATATTGGATGCCCTATTAAAGCGATTGTAAATCACTCACTACACTGTTCTTGCTACTTTTAGTTGGTCTGCAATTTTTTCACTGTTAACAAAGAAGACATTTTTGTCATCTATATAAAATAACTCAATAACGGATATTTTTACTATGAGCTTTGTGGTCTATTTTCATTCCATTTGTACATATTATTGCTTTTATTATCAGCAATGTTTGTGGTAGAAAATGTTTCGGAAATATTGAATTAGATTATTTAAATGGTCATATTTGCTGGATAGCTTCAGGAACATCAATCTTAATTAGAATGACTATTCCTGCTGGTTTGCTTCTTTGTTAGACTATTTTCTATCTTGTTTTGACAATAATTGCGCTTTCAAAAACCGTCGGTAACACATCAATGGCAACTGGGTCACCTGGAAACAGTAAATTGGTTGGCTTGGTTACAGTCAAGCTTGGATTTCTTCTTGGAGTCGCTTGGAATTTGCCATGAATTAATAATTAATATCTTGATACAATCAAAAACATTGGACATTATTGCTACTTTCGTTATAGGAATTTAATGATAAGCAGTTTCTATTTTATTTCTGTGCAATAATCGAGTGATTGGTCTTAGTAACAACCAAAACCGACACGTTCAAATAACAGAAGTTGGTAAATATAATGTGGTCGATTAATTAGAAATAAGCATTTTAGTTAACGGATACCAGAAACTAAAACTTTTGCATGATCTTTAAAGTTCAATACTGTTTGAAAATTCTTCTAATTTTAATGAATTTTATATTCAAAATTAGTCATCGCAATACAATATGTTATTTATATAAAAATTATGATAAAATACTATACTACTTGAAAGTAATATTTAATTTATGTTTACTAAATGACACAGAGTTTTAGCTTAACCTGTGTCGGTTAGAACAGAAAGCGAAGTCCTAAGTTGCACAGAGGTCTTGCGTTTGGGAGCTAGAGACCATTTAATGGCCCTCCTATTGTTAGCCACAATTGGCTTAGATTTACATAGGGCACTGGCTTCTCTGTTGAGGCTACAAGTACAAATTTGGCGTGCTCCTACGTTCATGGCAAATGATTTGTTAAACATATTTTTATTTTATTTAAGTTATTATTTTACATGTATATTACTTGCGAGTAGTATTGAATTTAATCATAATTTTGCGCTGCAGACAGTTAGCTTGACTAACTTTGGAGCGCGTTATAAATGTATAATAAAAATAATAAATAATAATAATTTTAATAAAATTTAATTTTTATTTTCTTTACTAAAACGCATTTCCCATGAACGTAGGGTCACGCGAATTTTCTTACTTATTTGTAACCTCAAACAAAAGTCAGCACCCTGAATTTCAGGCCAAATGGATCAACGACATTTTGTGATAGTTAGAAATTTAGCATTAGGCGGCCATTAGGTGGTCTGAGGCCCACAAACGCAAGATCTGTGCAACTGAAGACGTCGCTTTCTGCTCTAGCCTCTCCATGTACTAAATAAATAAATTGTCAAACCATTGGGGCGCCAAACTGCAATTTGAACTTGCCCCAGCAGGACTAAACATTTTGAATATTAAAAAAATAGTTCACGTCCTCTTTGCAAGACAGGTTCACTCTATCTTTCTGATGGAGTTACTATATTTTATCTGATTCTGTAACTGAAACAGACAACTGTTTCAACCATAGACTAATTATATTATACAGAGGTCCGACTCTCGCTGGATCTCTATCTTTTCTACAGCCAATAAAATTCAACGATTTCTATGAATAATTTGTTAAATTGAGCCTCCACAAAGTTGCATAATTTTTACACAAATAAATCCATAGATCGATAAATTGAGATTTAATTTTGTTTAAAATATTAGCGAAACGTGTGTTTATATCCAATGCGCAGTCTGTATAGCAAAATTGTTCCATTTATGTAATGGCATGATGATTGTGAATATTTTATAGAGAATTGCTTTTTCTATTGAGGACAATTCATGGAAGTATAAAACTGCATACACCTCCAGCAATAGTCGGACTCTGTATATTTATTTATTACTCTATGGTTTCAACAATGCCTACAAACCACAGTTCCTATCATAATTGATCAACAAAGAAGCTACAATATCTTCCGGCATTCTTTCAACAAGTTGCCCGTGAAGTGGGGCTTAAATGTCCGATGAATGTTCTTTTTGTTTTTCTCTTACTAAGGTCCTATGTAATTAATATTGATTTTACTTATCCTGTAACTATTATTACTTTTCAGAGTAGTCAAGTTATGTGTTATAATCATTTTACTATGTACATATTCCTCTCAGACAATTTCCAGGAGGCCCTTAGCCTACTAACGTTGATCATATTTGCACTAGATGCTATTTGTAGAAACATTTTTAAACAAAAAAGCGAAATTTATATTACGAACAAAATGTGTTCCTGTTTATGTAGGAATGTCATTTATCTAATCTAAAAACGTTGGAAAATATCTTGGGTGAAATGTGGAAGGAAATCAATTCGGCCATACCCACATCTTTATTTATTGCCATCCTCACGGGCATAACATACAATAAAACAAACTGGTTAAAATTCAATTGTAAACTGTTAAAAGTTAAAGGAAACATAGGCGTCTAGTCCTCAGATTACAAAATTAGTGACTATACTAAATCTATTTTATGTTTACAAAACGTAATTAGGAAATATGTAGATCGTCTACGTATAATAGGGAATGCCTTGTGAATACAGTGAAATCAAATCTCTACTGCAGCAAACATACAAAATTAAAAAATAATATATTAAAATATTGAAAGCTGTCGACAGTACTAACATCATAGAAATGAATATAATCTAACTTAAAAAATGTGTAAAAATATATGGCTTCAACATAAAAACAACAACTTTTCAACATTATATTAAAACTACGTAATCATGTGCATCTTGTTCTACACCCAAGCTGAAGCATGATAAAATGGTCAGTCAAGCTCGGTGATTGAAAGTACCACCTAGTAGGTATATCCAAAATCCAAAAATCGAAATCCATAAACAGTTCAGCCAGAAATGAAAAATGTAAAGTTGTTAAAATGCAAAGCAATAACAAGAAATATGGTGGGGGACTTAGGACCCTCAGCGGTGAGTTTCAACCAGTTTTATGTGTACACAACCGCCACTCTTCCCATAATCTAGTTATTATTCAAAATGTAAAAGGCTAAATAGGACAGCTTAGTTGTCATAATGTTGAATTCCTATCTCTTATAAATACCTTTCATTCTGTGTCGCCTTCTGTTAGAAACATTATTTTAAAAAATTGGCTTTGTTGTTATATTCAAGGGGAATGGATTTATCACAAAAGTAATTTTGTTATTTTTGTAAAAAATATTTGTATTTTGTATATTACTTGAAAGGTAGTATTGGATTTTATCTGATTTTAATGAAAAAATGAAAAAATATTCCCTGAACGTAGGACTAACTGTATACCATAGGCAACTTCAAGAGACGTCAGGAAATGCAGTGAGGAATTTGGTGTCAAATTTGACATGCGTGTGACTGTCAGTGGATTGTCAGCTGACATCCTGACATCTCCTGCATCTATTGTAGACGACATCTACGTCACAGACAAAAATCCAAGCAAGCAACGTTATTCGTTTGTCTTCACCACAAGTCTGCCTCCATTATTGTGAAGAAGTGCCTAATTTTAACTTTATTTGGAAATCTTAGAGTTCTTTTGCAGTATCGAAAAGTAAGACGGTACAGGATTGTGGAAAGTGGGCCAATCTAAATGATTTCCTGACTTGAAATTGAGGTTGCTGGTTTTGACTCGGATGTTGATTTCAGTGTGTGTGCTAAATTTAGTTGGTCAAGTAGCTTATTGAAAAGTGACTTTTAAAAACACTATCTCTTCCACTACCGATATCAAAGTTTAAACATAAAATGAGCATCTAGAATAAGTTTGTCATGACCATTGAAGGATCCGTTGTCAGAGTTTATGGGGCGGTTGCTAATGACTCCAATATTACTTAGTAACATCATTTTTTACCAACATTTATCCTACTTTAATGGGTACACATTTCACCAATGAAATCCTAGTTACAATATGAATTTATTGGATCAATTTTCTACTTAGTAACTGTTCCTATGGACGACTATATTGCATAGCAACGAAGAATATTATAATTTTATAGATATTTTACATGTTTTACTACATAAAGCTTTAGTTATTGAGTTAATAAATGTCCACTTATCAATTGTACTAGGAATGCCAATATTGCATAGCAACACATCATTAAAGCCTTATCAACCATGTAGGAACTACCGTTGCTAGGGTATTAATATTGCATTGAGTAACAAGCAGTTTCATCTATTCATTACAAAAGGATGAGAAATTAAGGGTAAAAATGTGGTGTGGATTAGATGTTCAAGAAAACGATTTCTCTGAAAGATGTCCTCATTTTTCTGTCATTTTTAGAGTTAGGTATTTGAGATATTTTCCAAAATGTGTATATTTCGTTGTTTCAATGCGACAGATGTATAGTTTGAATGCACCAGTCGTATATTTCGACTTGTTTCAATTTTCTAGTCGTTTATTTTTATATATTTCAATACAGCAGTCGTATATTTCATTGTTTCAATACAACAGTCGTATATTTCGATGTTTCAATACAGCAGTCGTATATTTCGATGTTTCAATACAGCAGTCGTAGATTTCGTTGTTTCAATACAACTGTCCTTAATACGTCTATTTGTAGTTAGAGAATATTAAACATGACTTTTTCCAATACAACAATAAAAAATACGACTTTTTTCCCAAGTCTACGCTTTCCTATCAATTGTCAATGATTGCATCTGAGCTCCTAACAGGCAGGTACCCTCCTTCTCCCTCCTGAATGCAAATCTTCTTTCTGGTTGTGTGTGTACCTATAGAGGTACCTACGATGTCTCGTCTCGTCGGCGGAATAGCAATCTATCTGCTGTGCACAAGAAGGAGGCAGACGCTGCTTCTCCAAATCATAATTAAGTGTAAGATGATTGGATTTAGGTATCTCTACGATGTGCAAGTCGAATATTGCCTTTAATCTGTCGTCGTCCTTTCTCACCAACTGGATTTCTACACCTCTACAAATCATTGTCAACTATTCCTATCATTACTTGCCGATAAATATTAATATACAATCTGTGATAGCAAAAGTTGGGCTGCGATAGTTTACTCTCATCAGTTAGTGCACCCTGAATATCAGTGGCCCCGCCTTCGCGTGGAGTCATCCCACCTCCTTATGATGTTGTTTTGATAACAAAGTCATAGATTTATTGCAGTCCAGGGAATGCAGAGAATGAACTGATTTACTACGTCAGCCAGAGAGACAAGCAAACGTTAATTGTCTATGTCTAATTTCTAATTATTTTTTTTCTATGTTTTAATTCAACTTATTCTGTGCTGCTGGAAGTTCATTTGCCTAAGTGGTTTGCTAGGCCGATAGCTCACCGTTCATCTTGTGCTGTTGTTGTTGATCAACTCACAGCTCAGCCTCACTATGACAACGACAGCTACTGAAGCGAAACTGATGTTAACTGAGACAATGTTACTAGCACCTTACGTCACAAATAACAGAATAAGTTGCTCTATAATAGTGCTGTGTTATTCCACACTGTCAACACGACAAAGCCACAATTCTTGCCGTTCTCTTGGTTGGACACTTCCGATCTGATTGCTCTAATGCTCACTGACACTTTGGTTCACTCCTATTAGCTCTCTTGCCGGGTGGAAAAAGGCCTCTACTCTTGGAGGCACCACTTCCTATCCAGAACTAAAAGTGCGTCTGTAGGATTGCCCAGCATTGGCCTCGATCCCTATCGCAGTGTGACGGAC